>JABSMT010053518.1:0-23266 GCA_018902335.1 Eumacrocentrus americanus
CTAATATTTTTTAAAATAAAAGTCCAACATTTATTTGGAAGGACAAACGATTGAAGGGCCTAAGTCTAGATAAATAGTCCCTCAAGGCCAATTTGCAACATCACGAGAGCATCAAAAAACAAGGGTGAAAAAAAGGGAGGACACACACACACACACACATCACACACTATATTCCGGCGTTCCTTAATCCACATTTTCTCGAGTCAGGGCAGCGCGAAACAAAGTTACGCCAATCGATTCATCCTCAGGGTCGAACAGGCAATGTCAGAGGGGGTTTGTCAGAGAATAATTAAATGGCACGAAGAAGAAAAAAAAAAGAATATATATCTCCCACAGCGTCTGTGAAGAAAAGAAAGTCGCGCGTCCACTAATCTGTCTACGACAGTCATAATTGGGCAGAAAGAAACCTAATTACAATAAAACTTGTGATACCCCCAGAGGGGGTAAAGAGAACCCCCCTTAGATATATATATATATATCTTGCATGGAAAAGAAAAAAAAACTACGTCAGCAGTGTAACAGTTTTTTATGACTCTTTTTTTTGCTTTTGCTCTTTTTTCCATAGGGTCTCGTGAACGAATACTAATCGATCACTATCGTTTGTCACCCTCTTTGACGTCTAAATTACCTCGAATGAACGTTGTCGTCTATTATTGCATTCCGCATTTTTTTGTAAGCCCTCCCAAACAGGTGTAGCAAATGACAAATTAATGATTTTCTTTATTAGGATGAAAAAAAAATTATATATTATAAACCAAAAAAATCATTCTGAATCAATAGAATTGGCGAACTAAAGTAGTTAGTCGAATCAATTAGATGATGGATTATTAGATTAAACCGGCAAATTAGTTGGATTTATTCAGCCAATTAGTTCAATCAATGAGAGTAGCTAAAGAGATTAGTTACATTAGGTGGATGGATAAGATTAGGCACGTGGATCAATTAGAGGGATTAGTTGGATCTACTTGATGAGTCTACCAAATTAATGACGTCAGCATAATCTAACTATTTCTCATCCATTGTAATTCAAATATTTCGAAGATGAAAAAATCAAAATACAGAAGTCTTTCAATTATTCCGTCGTTTCCACTCTGAGACTTCAATCTGATAACGAAATAATATATTCTCATATATCTAAACTCTGTCTCAAATCCACAGCCAGTTCATATACCTGCTTCTCTTTTACGTGTGTAGTCAGGAACTAAACGGAGCAACGGATTAGAGTTGTAGGAAGGGACACTTTATTAGTGGTACGTGGCTGCACACAGGTGGAACGAGGAAACCATGTACAGCGAACGCGGCAAAGGACAAGGGTGGTGGGGGGTTAATAGCCGCCTCTCTTCGTGAGGGTGGGTTGAGATCGTACATTGCTCGAATAAGATAGCACGTAGAGTTGTCTCGTTATTGTACAGAACGAGTAACAGAGACAGTAGAGGAAAGGGTATATATATAGAGCGACAGAAAGGAGTCAATGGGAGGAGGAGGGGTTAGGATCCTAAATTGCCGCCCTAAGGCACCAACATTCGCTAACCACTACCGGACCAATTAACTTTCAATTAGTTCACTGAGATAACTCCTTATCGCGTCCACGGGGGTGCGATTTTACGGGCAATCCCTTCTTTATATACATAATAACTCTGGGTGGTGGTAGTAGTAGTTACCATAGCGCCCTCTCGAGCATTTATCCAAAACTGTGGCGCACTTTTGATGCATGGGCGTACTTCTAATGATTATAATCGACCAGGTATAAAGATTATTATCGAGAGACTATCATATATATAATTCGAGGTTCCACTGCTTGTTTTTCTATCGCTACTTATTCTATAGTTGGACAATGAATTAACTAACCCAAAGCCAATTAGAGAATGGCTAATTTGCTAGGCATGGAATAACTTTAGTTGCTCCTAGGCAAGAGATTCGCATTAAGATTATGATTCTGGATGTTGATAACGAACATATACAAACACACACGCACACACATATATACATATATATATATTACCATATACACTACTTATGTACCCAAACTATATACATATCGTATGGGGTCTATTTGAGGGAGTTGAGAGGGGCTGCGACGAATTCTCCACTTATTTTAAACGCAACCCTCTTATTCATTAATCCCACCCTTATCAGCGAGGCTTCAAGTCTGCATTTTGCCACTCTCGCAGTCCATAAGAGGAGCCACTGTATAACAGTGCGGGACAACTTGTTGATTATACAGAGTATATATACGATATAATATTAGACGTAGTGAATAATTGAATTGATTACTTTATTCATTCAGGCTGTGAATGAATGTACGAAATTTAAGTATGCATGTACTGCAACAGTAGCAACATATGCTCTCAGAATATGCAAACGTAATTATATAACCTCGAATCCGATGGTGGCATTGCAACGAGCCACGTGGCAAGCGAATGAACCTCTGCCTGTATATATAAGGCAGCAGTAAGTCTATTAGTCATTCACATTGCTTACATATACATATATACAATATAGTATATGTATATATAAATTCATTCCTATTTTTGTATGCGCAATAGAGAGCTTTAAGACACACCTTTTATGAAGGATTCCAAAAGATTTCGTCAATCATATTGATGTTTTCTCATAACTATTGAGGTTATTTTAGTGGGATTATTGATCGATTATACATCAATTTTTATGATTTAATGTTAGGTTATGCAAGAGCTAGACTGCAAACTGAATGTTACAGATTGATTATGATTTGATTACAGTTGGATATCCATTATAAGTTATATATACTTATACTACAGTGTAATTAAAATCACGATAGATTGATTATACTTAGATTATAATTTGATTACAATCGAATTTCTACGATTGATTATAAAATGATGGCTTGATTATTGTTGCAGTTCAATTATAATCGAATTCTTTTGTGATAAATTCGTCTTCAGTTGGATTACTAAAATTATTTATTGATTACGATCTGATTATAGTCATCTATTGCATAAATATCCGACTATAATCAAACCGTATATTACGGTTTGATTATAGTCGAATATTTGTGCAATAGATCATATTATAGTTTCACTATAATTAAGTTATTCTCATAAATCGATTATAAATTAATAATAGTCCAATTATGATTTAATTACAGCCAAGGTTCTGTAATCGATTACAATATAATCGCCTGATTATCATTATAGTCAAATTTTCATGACAAATTATGTAATAGTTCTGTTTCAATTTGATTATTATTGTCATCCATTGATTATAGTTAGATTATGCTCGAAACTTGATTACAGTTTGGTTATCCTCAAATTTTTGGCATTTCCATATCTTTCTCCTTTCCACTAACAAAATCATAATTCAATTTGAATAAAACTTTGTATGTGATTAATTGATTATACGTAAATTCAATTGGTTTTCGTCCAATCCAGTCTATGTATCTCTTTTGACTTCTTCATCGACCTCGTGGCACTAAATATTTCATTATAGGCGTATATCGTATGTTTACAAACGTGTCGCAGAGACGTTTCTGACCCGTTGAGGTAGGCGCGGTTAGTCAATGTACCACGAGAAAACTGGGCGACCCGCACTCTCCTATACACCAATCCAGGAGGCTTTTCAGCATTTTACTCGGCGGGGATTCGCTCGCTGACTCTCGTAGGCGTCGCACGCTGCGCCTGACGAGCCACGCCTGTTCTCTCCCTCGCGCGTGCTTCAGTCCACTTTGCTCTATCTCGTTTCCTCATTTCACTCTCTACATCTCTGTCTCTCACTCGACTTCCCCCACCTCGTGATCCTGAAGCTCGTGCGGAGAAAAGACTCGCAAGTACAGTCCCATTGCCTAGTCGCACGTACCACGTCGAGTCGGACACCAGCATCCGACAGTGGCGCGTTTGGATTTCGTTGTTTTCATTTCTTTTCTGCCGACAATTTGTCACCAAGAGCTGGCCAAGGTGGACTCTGAACGCACTCGCGAGTGACTTGAGAACCTCGGTGGTGACATGTGTCGACCAAGTGACGACGTTGGAAACTCCACGTAGTTGACAATAAGTTGTTTATGTTTGTCACTATTGCTAATAAAGTGTTAACGATAAGGAAAAACGTAGTAGTGCATCGGTGAAGTGGTGTTTTGGTGCCACAATCGAAGAGGATGTTGCCGTATCAAGTAGCCATGGACTACGGGGGCTTTCAGCGTCAAAGCCCAGTCGGGGTCGGGGTGGCTGGGGTCGGGGTTGGTGGACCCCATCAGGGCCCGACCGGGGCCCTCAACATCAACCCCGCGTTCACCCACTCCTGGTTCGTACCGGCGGACCTCTGTGTCCCGTACAAACAGAATCAGGGTCCTCTCCTCGAGCCAGGGCATGTTGTTTCTCTTATACTTTTCATTATACTTTTAATACAGCCATATGATAGCATTAATGCATGGTCCCAACAAAGTTGGATATGTTGAAGAGTATAATGGGACTTCTACGGTATTTTTCGTTTATCGATGGACAATCATCAATGTCGATTATAGAGTTCACTTTAATCTCGTTGAGATTGATAATTTGATAGTAATACCATTTAAGTATATTTTGGATTCAATGATGATGATGATGAACTTCTTCAAGGTTTAGTCACAACACAACAGCACATCAGCTTTTTGTCGGAGACTTTAATGCTATTCAGACTCATGCGTCTCGCTTTCTGTCGAAATTCCGTCGGGTCATTCATAATATAATAAAATGCCACCCGAAGAATAAAAGGAAAGTGAACCCGTTCTCAAAATATGTTTCACTGCATATATGATAATTTCACATCTTAATGACACTAGCACACATTTAAAATAACAACAGCACCATAAATCTGACCTCATGATCTTTCATCATATGATTGCGTCCAGGCGCCCAACAGCGACCTGGAACACCCGATATTATTTAAAATCCAGACCAAGTCTCTCTCGATCCCACTGCTTGATAAGACCATATGTATACACTCACTAGAACACGAAGCGCCCCACAAATCTGAAACAAAAAAGAAAGACATCATATAATATAAACCCGGGCTAGTCATGATTCAAAAAAAAAGCGGGTCGTAGCAACGGCTCGTGCGCCGTCCGTTCTAGGAATCCCATGAAAACGTGAATGAGCCTCGCTCTAGACTACGTTGTGAACTTCTTGACCCAGCGACTATCGTTCCACCTGATCAAACTGATGAATCCGAATGACGTACACACATCCTGTGCCTTGGTCATGATTTCAGAAGTCATCCGTTCACTAGAAGGTGTCCAATCTAACTAATTCATGTAAGCAAGTCTTGTTGATGAAGTTGCCACACCTGAAATGACAAAAGAAAAGAGATCATCTGAAGTGCTAGGTTTTGCTTTCAGCAACAAAAAAAACGCAACGCACGGAGGAGTTGTAAAACGTCTCTCGGGTGATGGAGATGCTTGGATGTTTGAATTGGATGTACATCAGGGTGACCTGGCAAATAGTGGCAGAAGAGGTATATATGGTTAGAACACATAAAGAAGGCGTGAGTAAGAGAGGAAAACGGAAAGAGTGCTAGAAAGGAGGTGTTGACGGCTCCCCGGGTTGCTCTGTCAGCGATCCTCGTCAGACGATCGCATCGGGTTTACTGCTGTGGCGTGACGTACTCATCTGCAGCATTGTCCAATGCCCTTACACCACCAACCCATCACCATCCCCATTATCCACTCGCCGTGACAGAGCTCCCTTGGGATACAGTCGGGACAATCCCCCTCCATTCATTTCCACCTTCACTTTGTCCTTCTATCGACAAATTTCTTGATTTTATTTTTTCCCATTGCTGACAAGCCTCTAGTTCTAATCATCATATTGGCTCGTTTGGTGTCTTATTTGATATGATGGCTGTTGGCAAGAGAAAAAATTTTTAAAATACTTATCAGGATGAGGCAGCAATAATGGAGGGTCACACATCACTTCCTGATTAATTATCCGTTGATTTCCTTGATTCTTCGTTAGGATCAATGACCCCAGAAAGAGACATCTAGTGCTGGAGTGAGGTTAGGTGCACCGGCCTCACGTTCCCGGAAGTCGCGACCAAACGGACACACCAGAGACATATCGAACGTGTCCAAGTGTCATTCCATTTTATCTATTGTCATTTCTTAGAATACGTCATATTTAAAATTTTCAATTTTCCTGCCGATATTTCTGAATGTAATAGGAGCAATGGGAAAATTCAAATTTTCGCCATTAATCAAACACTTAAGGCAGCACAAGAAATTAAAGAAGGCAGCTTTATACGTTCATCAAGAAGGGACTATAGAGAAATGATATATCCTTGCGTGGAAGAAAGATTCGTCCATGAGGGAGCCCGTTTCCCCGAAAGTTCTCAGGCCCCTCGCGGACACATCGGAAAGCTCATCACGTAGACTTTGAGCCCTCCCTTATCTACGCGTCATCGTGAGCCGTCTCGCATCCTCTTTCTTCCTGTCTTCCTTTACCACCCACTCCAGTACGCTTCCCCGCCCCTCCAGCCGCTTCTTGCCGCAGTTTTACGTATATGTCACAGAGGCATGATTTACATCCTTCCTACCATACCTTAGAGCACCGTAGTAAAAGTCCTCACAATGATATGAATGATATGACCGGGTTGACTTCCGTTACAAAAATGTCTTAATGTAGCCAGTGTTTCAATTCTGTGTCCACTAAAGCATATGATGTGCTTCCCTTCTTTTCATGTAAATTGTGTTATCAGAAACCATTCCCCAGTATGATAACTGCATTGTTAACCCTTTATCTTTTTGCTACCCAACACACCGAACCTAACCTTTCAATTTGGCGTGTTAGCGTCTACATACATATATGTTATCAAGACTCTACGGGAAATACCATTGGCTATTGTTGAAGTGACGCAAGGAGTTTTTTCGGACACGATATCGCCGAGTCCGGCAAACACATTGGAGAAAGTACAAGAAGGGATCTAGAATTATGTCGAAACCGGAGCCATAACATTAGGAGCATTGTATTGTTGCGCGAGGCTACGGCTCCCTTGGGAGAACTGAAGTGAGGTTAGGGGAACCGACAGAGAGAGGCTAAAGCCTTCTGCACAGTATAGAGTCCAGCAGATTCAACAGAAGAAAAAGGAACACATAGTCACACACACACACCCACACACATTCACACACACAGAGAAACCCTCGGGGAATGTGCCCTCAGGTGCTGGCAGACCATTCAGCGAATCGTTTAATTGAATTAGAGCGGTGTCACAGGCTGCATTTGTAATGTCAGTGCTGCGTCTTTAGTTCCTTATGATTGATAATGACCTTCTAATTTGAGATGTAGTTCACCATTTTAGATTATTAGAACTATGTGATGTGTCTTTGATGGTTATCATGACCAACACTGGCCCAAGAGGTTGACTTTGAAACATAAAAGCCAGCTCGATTAACCATGACCGTTTCTTTTGACGCTTTGTCTACCACCCTTCTCAGGGATCCTATAGGGTCGAGAAGTGCACTTGCAAGGTGGCAGGGGTTGAACGAAGCGTAAACCCACCAAGACGCTTCAACGAGAGAACCGGGAGTCCGGGATAACCTCGTCATAGTCCTGCTGAATTATTGATGCCTGCCACTTTCGTCCAAGCCCTCCTTTTTTTCACGCCAACTCCCTTTCTCTCTCTCTCTCTCTCTCACTCTCTCTCTCTCTCTCTCTCTCTCTGGTTCGCCCTTCTTCACACACTTACCGCGTATTTTCACTGGCCACACTTCTGCACCCACACACACACACACATAGGGATATGGTGAGTAAACGTTGAAGGGGCCACCTGGCCAGCTCTTCTGCTCCTTCAATCCTCATGGGGCAAAGGCCCTACTACAGAAGAAGCTGCCACTCGGCCAATTTCAACCAATTTCACCGAAAGTTCGGCTTAATTTTATTTTCACGCGTCTGCGGATTCCCGGAGAGGACCGAGTGTATATGTACTAATGCTACTCAACTGATGCTTGCTCTCCTTTTCCCTTCGCGAGAATTGACGAGGGATCATTGCTGTCCAGGTCCCTCATACTAGAGTTCTTTTATCTTGGCAATCAGCATCGGAAATGTTGATGGACTCTGATTTGATGTACGATTAGGTCAAATATCCTTTTAAAAGTAGAGCTCTTGCATCATATCATCAATGGTTGCTGGAAATAAGGCAAAAGTACCTTTGTTTAATTGCTGAAACACTATTGTGTGGTGATGGTAATATTAAATGTTCGATATGATCTGGCTATACCCTTTGTACAAACAATGTCTCCCGTTCAGCTCGAAAGAAAAACCCTTGAGCTAGAAGAAGGAAAAAAAATAAGCACAAAAAGACCACGCGCAAATCGATAGGCCAAAACGATTCGATCCGATTAAGGGGTTCAGGCTTTTTTTAGCCCACCCGCAAGCTCTTTTTATTACCCTGAGATTTCGCGTTACATCGAAACCCATACACCATCTACCCCTGTCATGTCCCACGGGAGGTGTTTCAATCCGGGCCAAACAGCCTCACAATTCTCCAGTGCAGATGCGTGAATCGAAACCCCTAAAGCTTGTATAACAAAAAAAAAGTGAAATCATTTCTGAATGCGAATCAACATCATTGTTTTTTTAATCATTCTAATAATGTTACTGGTGGCTCTTGTGGCATCAGCAGAAGGGTTTAGTGACAGTGTCCCACAGGAGTAGTCCTTGTGGACCTCGCAAAACTTGGAGCAACTCGAAAAGCCAGTCATTATCCCACTGGGAGCGTGACAAAAACTGAAAGTCAGAGTGTATCTAAAGCGACGGAAAGAGATAGAGATAATGGATTCAGCACCATTGCGCTCCGGAAAGTGGCAGAAGAGTCGTGTTCCTTGAGGAACTCTTTATGACCATCAAAGACAGGCCACAGAGTCAACCCTCTAATGCTCCCTTTGGCGCGCGACGAGTTTTACCCTAAAAGACTGGAAAACATTTGGGACTTTTCCTCCCCACCGAGCGACAAGCTGAAAACAGTCGTTTTACAGTCGTTGAACGTAACTAGTGCCCAATAAAAAGCCATCTTGCGTTTTAACTCACCCTCAAGTTAAACGTACCATTTAATATTGTGGAGGACTAACAAAACGTCTTTTGATGGTTAACCCTGTAAAGTTTATCCTGGTTAGGATTAAAATTGTCAAACCAAACTTATAACAGCATATCTATACCAAGACCCGGAAGCAAATTCATCAATGTAGAATACAAATCAATTAAAGCACCCGTAGCAAAACTGAATATGCGGGCACTTGTCTTATCCTGATTGGTAGACCTAGTGTGCACGTGCATAGTCTAGGCCAACCAGTCGCATACAAGGTGGAAATATCATGGAGGAGGGTTGCTCAATGCAAACGCGAAAGGGCGGAGTCGCGTGCTTGCATTTACCTCGCGAGTAAACAGCATCCTTGATAACCCACCTGAATAATGTATGCCATTAAAACGTTTGTGGTTCAACTCTGTGTCGCGACACGGCCACGCCTCTTGCCCTTTGCGCGTTCAGTTTGTGGCTTGGCCGTTGTAACAACCGCACAATGCACCAAATCAGGCATTGATGTCAACCCATTTGACACCCAAAGTCCTCCCAGTTAATGCTAGCAAACTAATTCACATCACAATCATCAAACTGATTTCCATATGATTGTCTAATTTGTTCATCATTGTCAGTCAGACTAATCTAATTGAGTGTATTTCTTGATGTTACAGTCTGCTGGAGATGCGGAAGGAGAAAAGTCGAGACGCAGCGAGATCACGTCGTGGAAAGGAAAACTTTGAGTTTTATGAATTGGCAAAGATGCTTCCGCTGCCAGCTGCAATCACATCACAATTGGACAAAGCTTCTATTATCAGGCTGACTATCTCTTATCTTAAATTACGAGATTTCTCAATGCATGGAGATCCACCGTGGAACCGGGACGCACCACCACCTAATAAAATCATCAAGAGTAAGTGTGTCGTAAGAATTTTTAAGAATGGATCCGTAAAAAGACACATGTTTTTGATGGTACGATTCAGTGAGGCTGTTGGAATATTAATGGACGGTTAAATTTGAGGACCGATATAAAAAGACGATTGAATTTAATGCTGGAGTATTAGTTGGATACTTTACTTTAGAAGGGAAATACTCACTGGTGAAACGCGGCAATTTCGGGTTCCGCACTTCGAAAATTTCAGGGAATTTTCAACTCAATTATTCTTATAGATAAATCTAAAAAATTATCATTTACAATGGTCTAGTGATGTTCATTTAGTAGTCTAGCAATTTTCGCAATTTCAAATGGTACATGTCTTCTTCAGTTGTCAGTAGAAGGTTGATAGTAGAAGGACAAGATGAAATTTCGTCTCGGGAGCCATAAATTCGTACGTTGAATAATCGAGTTAGCCTGAAGAAGGATGTACGTCATTTCGCGTGGAAAGGTAAGAAGAAACGTGTCCGTTCCACGTCGATTTTCCTCGGGTGCACGTACGTTGCTCAGCTCTAACGAAATTAGACCGAGGAGATGAGGGACGAAGATATGGAGGTTCCTGGCAACAGAAGAAACGATAGACATTGGGGGGGGTTCCTAGACAGCACATATACAGTAGCAATCACAATCATGCGGTCGAAGTGAAGGGAAAAAGACAAAAAGGAACACGGAGAATACTCTGAATTCTATGGATTGATCTTACCAAACTGTCAAACGTAAAATCTTTTCAGATTCGTAAAATCGTTCTTAGGATTCTATGTTTTTCCTTTTTCCAAACTGGATCCATCTTCCTTTCTGATTGTTACCAATCATCATGCTCGATCGATCAAAATGGGTGAAATGGGGATTGAGTCTGCCGATGATTTTTCCTGATGGATTCCAATGTCATATACTTATAGCATAGGGTTCTCGCCAAGTTAATCGGCCGAAAAACCACTCCTTCTTTTATGCATTCCACCCCTGGAATTATCGGCCTGCACGAGACACGTGTCACCCATTGCCTGAAAGAATCGGATGGCTTGAGACACTTTCATAATTCCATCAACTTCAGCTGTGGTGCTTTTAGACTTCTACATCAAATATGAACGATCAATTTATTGGGATTTTTTCACGACATTTAATGACATCTTACATCAATTTTTCTCAAAGAATACTTTAATTTTACCATTTCCGAATTTCATTCGTGGATATAAATTCCGACTGCAAGAGAACGAAACGAAACTACCAAAGAATGAGTTGGCAAAAAACGAGAGAAGGGACGAAGACTATATCGTCTAGTGTATATTGGTTTAGGTTGGTAGTCTCGGAAAGGGGTCCACTTGTGTTCTCGACAAGAAGTTGAAGAGGAGGGTTGCGACTACGAACATCCGGAGGAAGAAAAGCGTAAACATTCGTCGACCGATGGCGATTCGCGATACTCTTATGACTCGAGTGACCAGGAGAGATCCCGACCAGATACATAGTAATGGAGAATTCCGGGCCAATAATCGAATGGATAACATCGCACATTGACTCTCGAATTTTCGAAACTTCCTTTGTTATATGGTGGAATCCATAAACTTTCCGTATAAAGGGATATAAGGAATAGGCTGTCTAGTCACATTCCGAACTATATAAAACATTAGCTTGTTGTCTAATCGCGCAAAACCGATAGATCAAGAACAACAAAAAGTACATCGAACCCTATCTGAACCTTCACTTGAAGTCTATGACATATTACGTTCTCCTATACCACCGTTGTCCATCTTTCGGTACCAATTAAAATTCAATTAAATTATTGTAACTATTTTTGGGAGTTAATACAACCAAGATGTTAACTGATTCATGCATGCTAATAGTCGGAACTAACGTTTGCATGAATCTGACGACATAGTCTCTACCTTGAAAAAGAGATATCTCTGATGTTGCCACAAATCAACAGCAGGGTTAATATTTGCTAAGGGTCTTCAGGGTGAAGTGCGCATGTAAAAAGGCTTATAGGAGGGGTGAATTTTTTTTTCTCTCCTTTCCACTACCCACATGTAAATCTAATCACGGTCCAACCCCCATACACAAGCCTCGCGTTACCAGACCGCCGATGTAACTAAACTAACAAAATTGAGTTAAACCTACCCCTCGACAAAAGATTCGTCCTCCCACAAATTGCCGCGTTTCATTCCCTTTGCCTACACAATGTTCCTCTTCTTGCCTTCTTTTTCACTAGTTTTTTGGTCTCCCTTTTGCTTGCTCCAGTGTCTCGTTGATTCTTTAGCTTTCTTTGACTTGAAATAATGAAGAAAAAGAATAGAAGAGGAAACTGACACACAAAACTCGGCAGGGGGAGGTTTGAGATGCCGAGAAAGAAAGAGAGAGAGAGAGAGAGCGAGAGAGTAAGAGAGAAGGGGAGTTTAAACCAGTGTTTAACGTAGTTGGCGGCTAGTTAACGACGGGGGACAACGAAAGGGCGACCCATGCCAGGGGTTCCCTCCCAGTAGCTTCTACCCTCTCAACATAAATTTTAATCTCACGCTAAATGATATTTTTATGCACTAGAACAACACTTCGTTGAAAACTTGTACGTTTTCCTATAAAAGAATCATAGTTCGAAATTCTGCTGTCGTCAATTTTCCTATATATTTCGGAAACAATACGATATACGATGAAATTATATAGAACCTTTTTCATAGGAAATAAAATTTCCTACGAAATTGGTTCAATGCAATTTTGTCGTATCTCGAATACTTTCCGAGATATGATGAATCTTTATAAGAATTCCGCTGAAAGTAGTACTACTATCATCTCTATCGTCTGGTACTTCCTTTTTCTTGATAGAGGATGATAAATTATTGAATTGAGAACCGCTGTCACCCCTCGCAGACGGATGTCCTAATGAAATACGAAGGGGATTAACTAAACACACCTGACTAATTAAGCAGCGCTTAACCAGATCAACGTCACCAATACCCTAATCAACGGGTCGTTAGCATCAGCCTATTTGCATCAGACAAATAAATCCGCACCCCTCAAAGCCCAACCACAATGTGTCACAGCAGATCAGAAGAAATAGTGAAAACTCCACCCTCGAGATATTTCTGCAGATATTTTTTATTTTACAACGGCATATTAAATGAACTTGTCATTTTTGTCACGCAAGGAGTTAAAAGTGGGTTGGGTGCGTGAAAAATCCAGAAAATACCATCATAGGCAGTGGGACGCGTATGTGTAAAATGGGGTGACGCGGCTCTACTGTTGAACGTCAGGTTGGCAGACACCCCCGTGACAAGGACCATGCAGACGACGATGGAAATAGGCTCTCGAGAGTTGCGAGGGCTCCCGAGTGCCCGTTTGATCGCCCATCAATGTAAACCAGTGTAAAGTCGAAGGGGTGAGAGTATAGTTCGTGGCGTGCCACATCAACCCCCTTCCCTCCTTTTATTCATCCCCCACTCTTAGTCTGCTCTTTTGGTTGCTTTACATCCATAATGCAGGAATCCCCCCTCAAACGTAACGAAATTCTATAAATTCAAATTTTCCGAATATTTTTGGCAAATATTCTTGGTAGACCAGGTGTCAAGGTGAGAAAAATGGCTAGAAGTGTTAAAAAATATTGGCCGCATGTCTAATGGTTTTGAAAGCTTCAAAAAGTACAAAAAAAAAATCGTTTTTTTCTTTTTTTTCAACAATAACTGCGGCGTACAAGCAAAATAGCTGCATACAAAATTAAAACAGACAAAATTCTCTACAAAAAATATCATACGCATTTTTTTCTGGGACCAATATTTTCCGAGGAGTAACCGCGTGAATAAGCTGACGACTTTAGTAGAAGTTTCGTATTCGGTTGCAAAAATAAAAACTCCTTGCACTTGGCTTTTTGATTTTTTTTCGACACATAAATATGTGTATAACTGTGTGTTTATATGTGTGTGATAATTCTTAGAGAGTAACACATGTACTTGTCTAGCTGTCAAGTTTCTTCCCTTCTGATACTTTTTCTTCTTCTCGTATATTCCACTATACGCTGTAAATCTTTGCCCCTCCTGTTGGCTTTTCCAACCCCTCCCACGGGGTTATCACAATATTTTGATAAATACATGAGGCGGTGTTTTATGTGCTCTCCTCACGGCTATAATTCATCGCCATTTATTTTTCCTCAGCTACAGAAGAGCGAAAAAGAGAGACAGATTGGAAATAAAAGACAAATGTGTGAAATATGTTGGATATGGTCATCTTTCAAAATCAGGTGCACTTGATGACCACATCATCCACCCCTATTTTCAATCGTTCTCAAAATAAAAATATCAATATCAATAACACCATTAATGAAAACCGACAAATAAAAATGTTTTTACAAGACATGAATAGTGGACGGAATAAATATAAGGAGAAAAAAACAATATTATACGTTTGAGGACAGTGGGAGAAAAAAAATAGGTGGGAAAAGAGAAAAGCGTAATGAAATATAACGGTCCAGAGGGATGGAGGTGGTGGAAAGGGCCGCGGATGGTTCACAAGCAATCGTGGTGGTACGAAACGTATCACCAGTATCTCGTAAAGTAAAAGCCGACCCCATATACACACTGGGTTAGAGAGACTACAAATTCGGCTATTTTTCATTAAATCCCAGAGATCCCGAGAGTCCGCGGTTCACGTCGGTGATATCGTCTTATATTCCTCACATGTTGCACCCTTCGGGCGATTCTCACCCGCCCCACATGCCCCATATACGCAATATTTCTTCCATGGCTGTCTTTTTGTTGAATTGCCGCAGATGGAACCATAAACTGTGACGTCACACATTTCAGCGAAAACTCGGTAAAAAAATGGACAGATATAATTATATCAAATAAGATCATACATGGTCTGATCTGATCTCATCGAATCTTATTAATTCTGGTCCGGACTGTTGATTAATAGTCAGGTCTGCTGCCATATCTGATTAGATGTGGTCAGATGTAATCAGATCTGATGTCGGATCTCCTGCGGCCCTGATGAGATGTCAACAGATCGACTTTCCAGATCTGATGGATTAAAAAAAATGATGTTGAATCATTTTTTTCCGCGAATTTCAAAAATATTTCTTGTCATATTGTTGCTTAATTAATTCACTAATTCGAAAGGGCTGCTCCAATGAATAATGGAATGGCAATAAATGTATATATCTCGTATGTGTATAAATGACGACAGACGTTCAACATCACCCCTCAGAGTGTCTACATATTACCATGTACATTGAAAGCACGCCCCAGGAATATGATCATTAATCCTGAACGATAATCGACGGGCATTTAGGCACCATATCTGCAAAATACCAAAGTATAAGGCAGAAATGTGCTGATGGTAATATAGAGACTCAAACGATATATATATACATAATACTATATAGGAAATATGAAGGGACATATAGAAAAAGTCTTGGCCCCGTGGGGCTTGCAGGGCGTAAAATGACCCAACGACTAATAATATTGCAAGGGCCCCTTTGCAGCTTATACGCCCTTTTTCGGAAAAATAATACTTTTGCCTCGTTCACGAGGATATTCTGTCGCTTATTCTCATCGCGAGTGAAATGTTATATCGGGTCCTGTGTATATGTCCCTGTGGAACAACTTCCAGCCATGGGATCCAATACTCTTCTACACGCGCTCACATTATATTCTTTCTTCTTTCGTTATATCGTCCACGTTGGCCTCTCTCCTGCGCTTACCTTCATCTCGTCCTTCATGTATGAAGATTAATCGTCCAAGATCATGAAGAGTATTATGCGAGGCACGTACGAGAGCTTGGATTATTTATTTTTTTTTTTATATTTTATACACCTTATTATACGAATTACTTTTAGAATAAGATGTATCTAATAAATTTTGATAAATATGAATAGTAATTTATCTAAAACTAGAGGTTATAGTAGAATTTTTCAAGCAATGTATTTTACCAATGCCATGAACTACTATGTAGTCCTAGGTAGCCTAAGCAGTCACCCATCCAAGTAATAACTGCGCTCATCATTGCTTAACTTCGGTGATCAGACGAAAAAATTTTAGTAGGGCAACAAAAAAAGAAAGACTTATACATCCTCTAACCCTGATTGGACGTATAGTTTCCAAATATCGACAGAGGGTCACATAGAATATTCTTCGCTTGATCAAGGAACAAAAGGTTCATCAGGACGTTGGTCGCAGCTCTTGGTGATGGGATTACCACGTGGGATTATTATCCAGGATACGTTAGAAATATTGGAATAAACTTGTTGACTGAGCGAGAAAATGCGTGAGAGAGAAAGGGAAAAGAAGGGAGCCAGGGGTCAGTCTAGATTGGACTTTCGTTTGGTTGAACTCATCCCGATGGACTTTACCAGATTAAGCGGAATCGAGACCGTGCGAGTTTTATCGAGTCTTCTAAGTCTTTCATTAAGGGGGTGAAGGAGCGAGAGGACCCAAGAGAAAGTGAAGAAAGACAGCAAGGGCGTATAGAGAGAGGATTATTATTACGGTAAGAAGGAAAAGCTGGTCTTGTTGACCAAACGAAGGGATGAAGCCTCGGGGCGAGAAAAGGGTTCCGTGTGATTCATATCCAAAGGGAGAGTAGTGAATTCATTTCGGTAAGTCGATAGTCAATCGAAACACCAGCCAGAATACACTCCATCATCCTATAACCTCTTTTCAATGAAGGGAAAAGAAAAATAATCCATGCTTCCATATGTTCATCAGTGTTGTTTATTATTATACGTGTGATCATCATCAATTATACGTTCAAATCCTGGTCAGATCCTGACATTTTCTTTCAACAATTGTTCCCATACACGAATAGAACTAAATATTGATTGTCTTCTTCCAGGTGCCAAAAGATCGAGATTGACATCAACGCCCTTTGCTGAAGACATGTTCGAGCAGCATCAGGGCACCCACATTCTCCAGGTAAGTGACCGTTAACGACCAGTATTCTCTAAAATTAAAAAACGAAATCCTTAGAACTGTTCAAACTTTCCTAAAACTTACCCTTATTTTTCCCCCAGTCGTTGGATGGATTTGCGATGGCTGTGGCAGCTGATGGTCGGTTCCTGTACATCTCCGAGACGGTATCCATCTACCTAGGCCTGTCCCAGGTAAGTCATCATCATATTCCTTTACTAAAAATAAGAAATTCCTGATCCGCTGAGACTGCGATTGAATCATTCCCGATATCTGGATGATGTCGTATAGGTGATGAAGACGACAAGCATAGTCTTACGAAAGTCGTTCTCTGCGTCCGAACTCCCAAGAAAATGAGGAAGAGGGAGTTGGACTATGAGGAAGAGTCGGAGGCGAGGTCAAGGGAGGGGGGGAGAAGGTTGGCGGCCATGCTGGCTGGCACCAGGCAGGCACGAACGTACAGCCAGCCAGGGGCGGGGGTGGTAGCATGCCGCTCACGTAGCCTCTGCACGACGGCGTGTTCGCCATTCCTAATGCCTCTCTGGTGAAGGTGGACTGGGGAGTCCACGGTGAGGGCATGGGGGCGAGGGAGAGGCGGATGGATGGATAGAACTCCGCGGAGCCAGGGGGTGGGGGAGGGACAGACGTTGGAAGAAAGGGTGAGGGGGTTAGTTTCGCTTGAGGAAAAGGGAGCTGGGGGGCACCGGAGTCCCTCACTCTCGCGACTACTGAAGGCAGGCGCAACCCTGGGGCAATCAATAGGGTGTTTTAGGAGATTCACATTCGTCGTCATGCTCACTAGTTCACTTGGCAAGTCATGGGTTATAGTTTTGAGTACACCTATAAGAAACCTTATAGGACTTGAGTTACCATTCAATTCGCTGAATGATTTCCATGTAGAATTGATATTAAAGCCACTGGAATGTTGGATCGAAGCCAACTGCCATTGATATTTAAGTATCAGTGTGAAATTGATTTGCGCCAGAGTTTCGCATTGGACATTTAAATATGTAAAAGTGGGAATGCCAAAAAGGCCGCGAGTCGTTGTTTTGTCGGTGGTCAGATCGATTCCACGAAGAAGAAGAAGAAGACTTGGCGTCGGCCCGTCGGACGCGAGGACAATACCAAAATGGCGCGCGCGTCTATTCGCGCTCGCGTTAATCGGTTGTCGTATCCACGACACGTACAGCTGCGCCGATACCGAATCTATAAAGCCCCTTACCTCACCAGATTTAATTTATTCCTTTCCACGACGCCTTCGCGACTTCTGGACACTCGCGTGCGCGCAAATCACAACTATGTATATATAAGCCCATAACTTTGGCATTGGTATATCTTTATATTATTCGAGTGTAAGAATACGAAAACGGTTGTCTGTCGATATATCGTTACACAACAAGCTAAAACGAGGTTTGAATGCTGACAATCAATTGATGAGATGTAGTGATTTGATACGCACAAAAAGTAGTAGTGATGGTATATATATGGATATATAATGACGATTGTCGTCAACTTTTGGCTTTGAGTCCCGGTGACTTTCTCGAACGACGACTATATCCTGTATTCTAATCATGGATACGTTCGAATTGGGATTGCAATAAGTATGCGACGACCGACGTGAGCTTCTGGGTCGATCGTTAGTCTACATTCTGAGCAGAACAGAATATTTAACGATGTACTACTAATATAGAATGAGTTATTCAATGTTTCTTGGACGAAAATGTCCCCAAGCACATGAACTGATCCATCCTAACTTTTTACACAGGTGGAAATGACAGGATCAAGTGTCTTTGACTACGTCCACCAACAGGACCACGCCGAGGTAGCAGAGCAGCTTGGCCTGGGTCTGACGTCTTCTACAAGTTCGTCGTCGGGTCCTCACTCGTCGAGTTCGGGCCTCGCCTCACCCAGCAGTGCTGCCTCTGAAGAACATGGCTCCAACTCCACAGCGAATCCCGACGGTAATTCTCTTGCTCTAATCATACTCTAGATACTGTAGTTGCCGTCGACTCCAGACTTGCCAAACTCGAGCTGGGACGATGTTTCCGGCCCGACGGAACCGTGTCGCGGCTTCCGTTCACGACGGAAACGGGATTGGAAGGCTGACTTTATCTAGACTCTGACATATATACGGGCGGCAGATAGAATATAAATGTGAGCAGGAAAAAAAGGTAGATTTAGATTGAACACAAAATAGAGAAGAAATAAAATTCAATAAAAAAAACCAGGACTGTTAAGTTTTCGTCATTGAAGGAATAGTTGCATGATGTATTATCACTGCAACTTACCCGCTTGACGTCAGCCATTTAACATTCCAATGGGGAGATATTCTTGACCCTCAGTTTCAAAATTGTCGTTTTGTCCCAACGCACGCCAACTCCATAAAGCCGTGATCCGCATGCCATGGTACGTGATCTACCCTGGCGGTTCTGCAGAATGTTTCTATCGTCTGGTGAGCTGAATGAACGCGTAACCTAGAAAAGCGTGGCTCCGGTCACGCCCAAACGTGGAGGACGAGTCCAGCAAGCAAGTTAGATCCCAGGTGTATATGTGTATATGTAAGAGAGCAAATCAGAACGGATCGACGTGTGGCCTCCGCGGTGTGTGTCGGTATGATCACGCGAACTGGACGGGAAATCGTCGGACGTGCCCGTCGGCATCGCCACGTGGTGGAGAAACACGAGGCCGTGGTCGTGACGGGGCTGGAAAGAGGTTAAGGGAGGGTTGAAGAGGGCGCGGCTCGTCGTACATAGCCTCTCTTCGGCTTAGCCCCACGTCGACGTGGTTCACGGTCGTCTTCCTACGTTGGGTGAGAGTATGGGAAGTCCTGGACTCTTTCTCTTTCTGTCATTCTCTACGTTTCTACAGCTTCGGTCTCGCATACGTATGCAGCCCTCCGACGATTTCCCCAATTGTTATTCCGCGACGACTACCTCGTAGCACGTATAACCCTCCCCGCGTTCCTCTTTCACTCTGCTCTTTTGCTACCGTGTGGACAGGGAAGGGGCAAGAAGAGATGATGGTTGGAGGCGTCGGGATGGTCTTACTCTGCATTCGGACGACGACCCCGAAAGGCCTGCACGATCATCCCAGGCGGGCACCCCAACACGAGCGCTTGGACACGTCTCGTCGACGTGTTCAAGCGGACTACGCGTTCATAGGCTATGGAGAATGGTAGGGCACCCGGTTTAGAATGGAGAAAGTGGTCGGATGGAGTAGGGTTGGTCAGATGCGATGGGTTCATATACATACAGAACTGGATGCTTTAAATACTATTCAGAATTTTAATAGATGATGAACAACGTCAGTCGCCATTGTGGCGTCAATAACAATCTTCGATCAAAAATTGTTGTCGAAGGTTTTAATTCTTAGCCACGGATATGATCTTTACGATGTTTTTGTGTTTCAATCTCTATAGTTTCATCAGTAATGGCGTTAACGTCATCGGGACTGTACAAGGGCTACGATAGAGCCTTCTGCGTGAGGATGAAGTCAACGCTAACAAAGAGAGGCTGCCACTTCAAGTCTTCTGGATATCGAGTGAGTACCTTCCATCATCAACCATGCATACCTAACGTACCTTCTCAAATAAAATCATTGCATATATCACTGACATCTCAAATACTGCAGTTCTAACATATTTAGGTAGTTGCATCATGTCTTCCGGCAATTAGATCCAAAGGAATAAGCTCGTTTGTGGAGGATTTCTACCCAGTCGTTCATTAGAAGCTCGCTACCCATTCCCCCCATTCAGTAGAAAAGCGTGTTCCTAACACAAACTCGTCGTAAGCACCGGTCCAAACGAAGTTATGACCACCCAGACGCCTTTAACGAGCTCCATCGCACTCCGGTGCTCATCACGATTAACCATTTTCCTCCGTTGATTCCTTTCCTTCTACACTCAAAACTAGATTCTCTCACTGAATATCCTTTGTCTTCGTGATTGGACTGTCTCATCACATTCACATCTTGTTTACCTATTAGGTCGTTCTGCTGCTGTGTCGATTGAGGCCACAGTACCCTTTCCATCCCACGAGGAAGTCGACGCCACCCTTGATGGGTATGGTAGGGCTAGCTATTGCTCTACCACCTCCCAGCGTTCATGAGATCAGACTCGAGGCTGACATGTTTGTAACTAGGATCAACTTTGACTTTCGGATAGCACACTGCGAGCCCAAGTAAGTAAAACTATACGTAAGGTGTCGTCAACTGATTTAGTATTTTGTATGGTCTTTGATGATCTCCCATCCATAGAGTCTCTGAACTGCTGGACTATACGGCTGATGAACTGACTGGAAAGAGCCTCTACGCATTGTGCCACGGCGAGGATGCCAATCGCTTGAGGAAATCCCACGTAGACTGTAAGTATATGCTTTCCATTAAATTCTAAATGTCCATGAGACAGTCTGTATAAACCAGGTTCTTCATTCTTTTGGAAAAGAATAGTCAAAGACCTCAACTTGAAATTTATATTCTTTCGTCCATTGTCATCCAACTCAAGTAATGTCGTAAATCCAAAAATGTTCGTAATATTGTAAACGTTTTTGTCGTAAAAATCCCCGTCTGCCAACGTTTGGAGGCGCCAGTACTTCGAGGTCTCCAACCACCAGGATTGGCTTAGTTAGTATTCAGGGAACGACGCTCGACGCCGGATGCGACATCTCCAGCGAGTTGTTACCTCTTCTTCTCCTCCTTCCTCCACACTTTTGTCTTCTATCTTTGTCTTGCTGCCTTGCCCTTCAATCTCTTATGTCAATCTATCTTCTTCACCCTTGATCATTCGCCTCTTCAGGATATGGTTGAAGAAGACTGACGACAGAGAAAACCATATAGCTCACCTATGTTCTTTTTGTCACCTATAGTTCCACTTCGTGCTCAGTTTTCCACATCTTTTCGTATTAGATTATGTATGGACTTGAAATATCTGGGATTTCCATGTCAAAAGTCGTGGGGAATTTACCATTTCCCCTTGAAGTCTATTAACCTTTCTACACACACTCATCGTGCGAATCGTGTTTACGACTCTACGCCGGAATATTCCGTCGATACGTGACTGGAAAATCTTCAAGATGATGGTGGGGGGTTGCAGCATTTTTCATAGACATGAAATGGGGAATCCCAATAGGTTCTGATATGTTTCTTGTTTCTTGTTTTGTTGCTTATGAATATGATAGAGTGAATTCTGAAAGTGACATTTCTTTTTTTGTTTTCATTTCAGTGATTCACAAAGGACAAGTTCTGACTCATTACTACAGACTGATGAACAAAAGCGGAGGGTTTACGTGGCTGCAGACCTGTGCAACGGTGGTTTGTAATTCAAAAAATGCTGAAGAACAGAATATCATTTGTGTGAACTATGTAATCAGGTGAGTATCAAGACCATCAATGGTTTCAGTAAATATTTCAATATACAATTAATTATTACATTTTTTTTATTATTTAAATTCTAGTGGCAGAGAATATGAAAATTTAATTATGGACTGTTGCCAACTTGAGGACGGAGTTTCCGGTGTAAAAAGGGAGGATGCTGCTGGGAATGATCCTGAAAATGGTTCTCCAGATGCTGACAGAGGAGGTAAATAATCTAGAGTATTTTAGAAATGATTTTAGCTATAGTACTTGCCTGATACAGTTAGGTCACACATATCAACTCTAAACAGTTTTTGTAGGGATTTTTGATGAAATCGTGAACACCATGACTGGCATTTACTAAATCACTTTTTTCCAAACCTCGCTGATGCTTTCAAATACACACTCGATGATGGTTGAAATAGCCCCGGTAGCAAAGAAACAAGAAGCCAACATATATATATATATATAGACAGTCTATTGCCAACGGGATTCCCGTTTGGACACGCTCTCGAAAGTGTCAAGCCCGATAGAAAATACACGCACGCCCAGCGTACACACACAATGACGCCAGTTCTAAGTCCAGTTAATGCGCCATGAAGTAGCGGTTTCGGGATAAAAAAGAATGAAAGAAATGTCGATGGTAAAAAATTGAAATACATTTGATTTTTCGCCATCTCGACAACAACACATTATTATTAGACTCATCAGTCATCTTGGACTACTGAGAGCCTGTGGGTGGGCCTCAAATGACACTCAATTAACATATGAAGGGTACTCTACAGTGAGAACACCCATAAGCAGTCCCCAAATTCGATACGCAAAATGGAGATTCCTGTCATAGACGACATTATCAGAACAAAAATCCGAGTAAATTTGTTGGTTCTTGAAAAAAAAAAAAAAATGTTTGACGAAGCATTTGAAAAGGTCTTTGACATATATTCTGAATTTCGTTCCAGGTGAATGAGTCTTTTTCTGAATTTTCATGAACCAACAAATTTTTTTTTTTCATACAGCATCATAAGTGACTTTTATTATTAAAAGTTCTTATCGTAAAGTTGAAGACCTACCCGGGCAAAAATTA
>JABSMT010053519.1:0-37949 GCA_018902335.1 Eumacrocentrus americanus
TTTTTTTCGATATAGAATTATTGATTTATTATTTTTTTTTGTTTCAGATATGCAGAGCACGCATACAGAAATCATCCACACGGTTTGATTATCTACGGGCTCGCAACAACGCCGACCTATCCTGGGGACACAAACTCCAATTTGACCAAGACAACAGTGCAGTCTGCGGTGGCGCCTGGAGACATCAATAATGTTTCCAGGTCGGAGACAAGTCCAACACGAGGTGCAACGTCCAGTGGACTCAACGTCACCGACTCGTCAATTTTGCAACAATGTCCTCTTGTCCCACCGAATCTCGGTAAGCATCGACTTGCCTTAAAGAAAGGCTAAGTGGGTCGAGGGATAAGATTGCCGGTGATATTAAATATAAAAAACATAGTAGTGATAGCAATAGTTTATTTTCTAAAAGAAAATTCACTAACATGGGAGGTGGATAATTCAGATTATTTCCTTGAATTTCCGAGAGTAAGGCATTATTCTTTGTGAAAATGAAGGCAATATACAGTGACTTATTTTTTATTATTTTTTATTACAGTTGGCCCATTGGCGGTGATCAAAAGTCCACCAGAGCTGCCAGTAATCGAAATGACATTCACTCAAGTCAAGCCAGGCGGAAGAGGCTGGCCCTCAAACTGCATAGCAAGGCACAAAGTTGCTATAGTAATTCCATTTCGTGATAGGATGCAACACCTTCAGACATTACTCTATAACTTGCATCCAATACTCCTGAGACAGCAGATCGACTACCAGATATTCATTGTCGAGCAAGAAGGTATATGAGTCAGTTCAAATAACAGAGAATGAGATAACTATTCACTATTTAATTGCAGATAACTAATTATTAGAATAAATAATGTCTTTATAGGGCTATTAAAACAATGAATAATCCTTGCTAAACATCATTCAGGAATTGACGAGGATTTATCAAGAGACAGGAAGAAAAATGCGATTATACGAGAGATTGTAATATTGAGACTAATGAACCGCAACAAAAAATAAAACCGGAGAAAGAGAGTCGAGTGCAATTAGTGGTGAGCTGGTGCTTGGGATTACGTCGTGTGTCGCGGGAAGTGCTCTGCTGCCGGATGTCAGGCGCGTTGCTAATATCGGAAGCCTGCTGCTGCTGCTGCTCGACAAGGCTCCCGTTAACACACGTTATTCGAAGACATCGCGTCGCACGTTAGCTTAATGGCCTGTCGTAATTAGCAGCGCTCGATTCACTTCTCAAGCTCGAGTGGATGGGGCAAAGCTAGACTGGAAGATATCCGAGAGCAATTGGCTCGTTACGGGTCAGCGACTAAAATATTCCATCATGTTATTATCAACAGTCGAATATTTCAAAATTATCAGGAATTCATTTTTATGGACGCTACATTAGTCATTGGATAACCTGAAGTAGATATGATTTATCATGGTGATACCAAAAGTCAAGTAAACATGTAATAATATTGAATTGTTAATAATTGTGCTTGTTTGACATGATTCATAATTTTCAAAAATTCATTAGTGTCTCATTAAAGCCACGAGGCTATCTGAATTATTAATGGCAACGATACAGTCGTGTCTCGTTAACCAAGATAATTGGCTTACAGTTCGAAGGTTATATTGGAAAGTCGTGTGCTGGCCAAAATTTTATATGAAAAAGTATGAATTACATATACACAATGACCTTAATCTGTCGATTTTCACATACTAGCCTCAAGCGCATCTGGTCTGTGTATATCATCGACAGGACTGGTTATATCTCTATTGGCGTTTATATTTCCCAAAGGGGAGAAACGTTATCGCGATAACACTGCTTGTACCAGGCCTGTCGCTGTGTACTCGAAGCACACTGGAACGCTTCTGCATAAATCCTTCACATATATGTATATACCTATTTTTTTTAGATAATCGCGAATAGATTGCGGTCGAATAGTTTCCTTGAACCCACGCCCATTTCTTTTGCTCTTCATTCGATTTGCCATCGATAAGATTAATTCCGACCTCCTAGGGACCAAGCCTTTGATCGTTCGACCGTGCTAAATTCGATTCTGAACACACTGACGAAGGAGTCGAGTGGGACTGATGCAAGAGCAAGCAAGCGAACGAGATTTTAAAAGAAAAAAGTAAAAGCACGAAAACTGTCAGGTAAAATTCATTAAGCAGGCAAGCGAAAAATCGAAACCCATTCCATCACGTCTGTGCTGCTGAGCTACGACGAAAAAGCAATAACACCTGTTATACAAAAAAGGTTGACAATGATCAGCAGAGATTAACGTTCAGGCTTTTCGTGGATCCCCTAAAGTCCAATAAACTTTGCCTCATTTACTCGACGGCAAGAAGAGGGTCCAGAGAGTGTGACACTGCTGAGCAGATGATGATACATTGATGAGCACAAAAACCTAACAGGGTTTTGCAGCAATGACGATATATATGTTTGATAGCTGGTTGAATTAGACGAGGAAGAGAGAGCACTCGAGATTCTGCACCGGAAGCCATTGCATCTTTCCTCAAGCATGAAGATGAGCCAACTCAGTCTACTGTAGCATAAAGAACTTGGCAGAGCTTCCACGCGTGACCCATATTCGCGTCATCACTTGAAGCTCGTGGCGGGAGGTCAAGATGAATAAATCGAACAGACATAGCCAGCTGATACACCAATAAACTCTCTTGATCTGGTGCTACATAGCACGATGTTTACATTTGCAATGGATATTCACGTCCTTTTAGTCTTCTCCCATTCTTCGTCCCTGGATCTATCCCTATGGGAGATGTTTATATGCATGAGCAATGAATATTCCATGAATAAATGACGTAAAAAAATCTGAGACACGATTCTGTTTCAGGTAACGGACAATTCAATCGTGCAATGCTGATGAACGTGGGTTATGTCGAGGCACTCAAAGAAAGAACCTTCGACTGCTTCATCTTCCATGATGTTGATCTGTTGCCCGAAGACGACAGGAATCTCTATACCTGCCCAGAGCAACCCAGACACATGTCTGTCGCAGTGGATAAATTTAAATATAGGTTCGTGTCAAGTTTACTCTCGATAAGGTTGACATATGATGATTGATAATTTGTTAATGTAGACTGCCATACGCTGACTTATTTGGTGGAGTGTCTGCTATGTCAAGAGATCATTTTCGCCTGGTAAATGGCTTCAGCAATGTATTCTGGGGCTGGGGAGGCGAAGATGATGACATGGCGAATCGTATAAAAGCCAAGGGTCTTCACATTTCACGCTATCCACCTAATATTGCGCGCTACAAAATGCTCTCCCATAGAAAGGAGAAGGCGAATCCGAGAAGGTAATAATCTGGAGTTATGAGTTTAATTTAACCAGTAGAACTGTCTAAAATTCATTTCTCATTGTAATTTTTTTTTGCTTATAGATATGAGTTTTTGAAGACTGGAAAGAAAAGATTTTCTACGGACGGCCTCACAAATCTCCGATATGAACTGGTGGATAAGCAGAAGCCCAAGCTCTACACTTGGCTTCACGTTAAACTTACACCACCCCAACCCAGCTGATGGCTACCGTGGCTCGGTTGAGGGATTCACCCAAGGAGCCTAAGGCAATGATGAAAATAAGTACCGAAAGACAGAGAAAAAGACGAAAGACTTTAACGAAAAAATTACGAACACTGACGAAAAGTGGAAGAAAGAAAAGTGGTTATTAAGTCACATTGGAATGTCAGATCCCATATTTTTTTATATTGTCCCTTTATGGAAACGCGTTTAATGGTGTAGCGAGTTGCGGAAAGGTGTGACCTAAAACGTGCCAAAAATAATGGAAATGAGCTGTATAGTGTCTTAAGACGTCGTTTGAAAGTGCTGTGGTCGATCGAGTGATCAAAAAGAGCATCGATCTTTTTAACGTGCGAATTGAAATTATTTTGTTATATACGCCTTTTTTTATTGTCAATAGTATCGTTGAGCGATTTATTGTGCGAGTTAAAATTAAGTTGATGACTAATCATGTTGCTGTACAATTATTTGGCAGGATTTTACCCTTGCCTATTGAACTATTGAAGATAAAAATTCAATAATTGTTTAAATAAAAGACACTACGAGCATTTACAAAAATAAATAAAAGACTCGACTTAGGGTACGAGTGTTAGCATAGTTAGATTGCGTGAGAAACAGGAAATGAATAATGACGTTAAGAGTTATCCTATAATAAATATGTTCAAGTTGGTGGGATCTTAATGCCACAATCTAAATGATTATTAGACTCGCGCTTATTTTTTTATGGCCATACATTCGTTTGTAAAAAAAGAAACTATCATTGCTAGTTCTGTAATTTGTTTTCGGGCCTGATCCCTCTCGCGATTGCTGTGCCCCATTGCTAAGAGTCACGAGGAGAATATTTAAATTATTCCGCGCAAAAAAACCAGTGTGTCATCCATTATCCTGTACAGTTGAAGTAACAGAAATTAAATGCACTATTACACGCGAGCCTGGACTAGCACGAATAATACAATTGAAAAACCCTAGTGGCAACACAGAAGAGGCACACATCACGTGTACGATATGCGACTGCTCATTAACAATTGTACAGCACCTGTTCAATGATAAATAGCGCGAGAATACTTAAGAATTATCAACTAACGAGTCGAGGGCTGTGAAGTTGAAAATTCGTTTGAATGGTAAAGGCATGCGGAATATTTGAAAAACGAATAAAATGTAAAAGAACGAATTTTTACGTTATCTCGAGCTCACTGTACGATACTAAGGAAATCTCAGATAGATAAGGAGAGAGTTCAGAATTTAAAAAATCTTATTGTGAATGTTGTTGCACGAGAAAGGGAACTTTAAAGTCTGGTATTCCATTAATTAATTAATTATGTATATAATTTCAACTCAGACTAGAAATTCTACAGGAATTTACAAGATTAATTTAATTATTGTGCTTTCTTTTTTTGGACGAAATAATCATCTTCCAAATCAGAGAAACTCCTTTTTTCGTGTAGTCGACGTTTCGCAGAGAATTTTTTCTACCAATCAGCAAAGACAGATAGTGATATTACTGGATATTAAGGTACTAGATAACCACTAAGTATTTATATGGTAATTGCTAGTTCTCCATCCTCTCAGACATGATAAAAAAAGTACTATCGAATTAAAAATTATGATACAATAATAGTCTATTCAACAACTTGAATTCTTGCGTGTGCAGCTTTGAAACACAAATGAATGATGAATACGTGTGTATGAAAACATTCAAAAAGTCTTCAGACTACAGTTATGGTGTAATGGAATAAATAAATCATGTTAAAAAGTTACTCACATTTTCTGCTGCACTATCAGCAAATCTGCTCTTTTTGTCTCCTCAGAATATCTTCAGTGATGTTGGCCAAATTTTTACTCGTGAACTTTTCTGTAGAATACAATAACTGCACAATAAAGTCATGGTTCACTACCCGGTGGGCCAGAGCAACGTTCACTTCATTATTTAATATTTCACATTTAATATCGAGATAAACGCGCATTAAATTTTCGTTAAACGACATTCCAGTGTTGGAGATATGCTTTTGGATTGCGTGAACAGGTATTAAAGCTGACAACACTGACTGAAAAAGATAAAAAAAAAAATTTTTAATTTAGTGTCCCTATTTTGTGGAATAATAAGTAAATTTAAATCACCTCACACACGTTTATAGGGAGCCAATAAATCATCTCTCGTCTTCTTGATTCAGTTATATCTTCGTCAAATTGAAAAAAAGTCGATGATTCACCAATGTACTCCATTGAATGATACGTATCGAGGTCATCATGAAGAGAATCTATCATTGGCTCTGTCTCATCAATTAGAAGGCTAGTCGGATCGATTGTCTCACCCGGTTGATCCAGTTTCTCTATTAAAATCGGTCCTAACTCCCTGAATGCCTCATCGATTCTTGCTAAAGAGTGATTATCGCCCTCCAGGAGCCTAACTTGACAAAGTTCGACTGTCTTGTTGATCAGAGCCTCTAGAACTTCTTTGCTGACCTAAAATAAATATTTTTATTAATTTTCTAATTAAAGAGATGCTAATATTTAATTAACCCTTAGAATACGGGGTCCGTATGGTGATTTATGTCCACTCGGCCAGGGTCCGAATCTCATACGGACCTTCCGGCCATCTAGTCCCGTGGATAAGGGAAAAAACTCCCGGCCGTGTGATTGATTTATCAAGGAAGGTCTCCCGTACTCTAAGGGTTGAAAAAAAAGACATACTTTAATAGCATTTTCTCTTAGAGAAATTTGTTGCTTCTCGACATCAGCCAGTAGACGTTTTTCTTCCAAAAGTTCCTCCACATATTTTTCTCCCTTATCAAACTCAGTACAGACTTGTTTTCCTAAAGCAAGACTGAATGCTTTTCCAAGACCAAGTCTTGGATCTTCATCTTTGCAAAAGGACAGCAACATTGCCATGTAATTGACAGTGTGGTAGCTCACAAGAAACATCTCACAAAGAAGCTCTTTGATTAAAGTTTTTCTCAAGACTTCTTCGAGCTGATTTTTGTCTCGATGTTCCACGTTAAATTTTTCTGCAGAATTCGTCCTGAATGAAATGGCTTTCTTGGGTTTTTTCAACTTTATGGTCGATTCGAACCTCGTTCTCCAACTTTTTATATCAAATTCTTCTTCAAACATCTCTTGCTCGTCCTTCTCATAGTCATCATGAAGTGAGGATCTCATAGAAGAAGCTTGTGGATATCTCAAAAACCAAAGAGGCACTAAAATAAATTGGTCTCTGTAAATTACTTTAGTAAGTCCATGATCCTTTTCTCTGAACGCTTCTATAGCATCTAGCAGTTCAACCTGGGTTGGCATTTCAATATCCATTGCATAAATTAAAAATTCCCTCCAATCAATGTACTGAACGTCTCCCAAAAGCTCATGTAATAATTCGATGACATCGTCTGGTCTTAATTCGAACCAACTCCGAGGCAGAGGAGCTTGGCTGTGCTCCTCATCACCACATGCTATCAAGTCCTGAAGAATATACACAAAGGAACGTTCAGGAATAAATCCGGACGGCGCCACACGTTGAACAATACTCTTCAAGCGTCCCAGTTGACTAATCGTGAAGCGAACATCCTCAAATTTTTCGCTGATGGGTGAAGGAGGAATTCTTGGCGTGTCAGGATACATCAAAACTTGAGAATGTATTGAAAAAGAGTCTCCATCCAAGATCAGTTCTTCCTTAATAGGTCTTCCCTGCTCTATTGCTAAGCAGAACGATCTAGCCATCTCATTGACACTTTTTATCTCTCTCTCGTACCTTTCATTAATCAATTCGTGGATGGAAACGAATGCACGCTGAATACTGCCTAGAAGAAAGTCAATATCTGATCTTGCAGTAGCTTCCAACATAGTCAGTCTCATACGAATTCGATTTAATTCAAACATGAATGCATACTCCCACTCTAGGAATAAATGTTGGAGTTTCTGGGGCTCTATATTGTTCCTTTCAATCTGATTAGATGCTTTAGAAGATTTCCTCAATGAGCTTTTCTTTCCTTTACGATCAGCTGGTGATCTAGTCAAACAGATATTTTTCTCGCTTATTAAAGTGTCAGAAGCCGAGGCAAGCATACGTTCAATCATTGATTGGACGTAATGAATATTTGCTTGTATAATTTTGAAGCAAGATGTCTCGGTGAGATCCAATGGACCTTTATCGAGATTCAACAAGAAATCGGCGATTTCGTTTTTAAAATCAGATTCTTGTATACCGGGCAGTGGAGGCTTCATCACAGTGCTCTTACCTCTTGATATTCTATTTTCACTTGTTCTTGACGAGGACTTTGGCGATGAGACACTATCATCTTTTACTGCAGGATTATCAGAGTTTAAGCTGAGCTTGTGCAGAAGAACTTTAGAGAATTTATTTTCTTCTAGAGAACGTTGAAGCATCGATCGATAGTAATTCTCAATCAACTGCAGCGTATCAACGGAGCGATCCATCTCTAGTTGAAGTATTGCCAGGTAAATATTCGTCAGAATCATTGTCTGCATACTTGTCCAGTGATCAAGAATAATTCTTTTTCGTTCGTCAGCAGCTTCTCGTCTCCTTGAGTGGCAAATATCCCACAATTCTGCTTGAAATTCAGTGACTCTGCAGTGCAGCTCACATTTCACGTCATCATCGTCTCTAGTGTCTTCTGGAATGTCATTGAAAGCCTTCTGGAACTGCTGAAGAAGTGCTTGTTTGTTGTCAGGCCTTTGGATAAACTCGGTCATGTGTCGAGTAATGAAATCTTTGTAGGGAATAACTGCAATGAAATTAAATCTCTTTAGAGAGAGAATTTCTTTAAGTCCATCGATGTAGGTGTCCTCTAGGTTTCCCCATAATGTAGCTAAGGCCTCTACAACCTCTGGAGGTATGGGTAAATGTACCCAAGTCCAATCAGGTTCTCCAGGCAGTGGCGAACATGGCTCGGATTCTTTAGTTTTTGCATCGGGAAGTGATATTAAATTCTCAACAGATTTTGCAGAATTCTCCAAAGCTGCTCCGAATAATTCTGTCGATGGCTTCCTGGACAACGATGTCTCTCCAATAATGAGTCTGGCTACTCTTTCCAATGTAGGTAAATTACAGGAGGCGTAATATACAGCAGATGCCAAACCCTGGTCTCTAAAGAAGTTATCCACACTATTCGTATCTTCAGGAAGAAACTCTAATAATTCTTCTTCATCTAGGTTGACGTCGTTTGGCTTTGGTAACATTTTTATGAATCCGGTTAAGCAAGAAGATACATTTGAAGCGTCCTCTCTATTCAGAGGATTTGGGAGAAGTCTTGATTCCCTGACAGATGGGCAAGAGTCATCGTCTTCAAGATGAAATATAATTCTGGAGGCTGTAGGATCAATTTCTTCAATACTGATGTCTCCAAGATTTAAATGTTCATACTCGGGCAATTTACGTCCAGATAGGGCAAATTCTAAATTCGACATTTGTCGATATGTATTGGGATAATTTATTAATACCCATCCTTCGGCGTCAGTAAGACTCTTCAAGTATTCAATAATTATTTTAGCGGTCAATTCATCAGAGATTGGCTTTCCAAGCGTGAGGAATTGATGAGTCCACTGCCCAATGTATGCTGCATCGCTCAACATGGGGTGCATGTCATCGTAAGGAATTACTTTAGGAGTTTGAGTCTGCTTGTCAATAATATTTTCATCGTCTGATGTAGCTGCTGTACTTTTTTCGCGTTTCAATTTCTTCTCAGTCTTCTTACGCTTCTTTGATTGACTTAATTTTTTGCTCGTTTGCGCTGGAATTGTATTTTCTGCAGACTGAGTCCTTAAGTTGAGGTCTACATACTCAAAGTCCTTCATCTCTTCTTTGTAACAATGAAGACAATAATTAATTGCATCTTCAACTAATACTAATTGAATCTTTTTGTGCTTTAAAAATTCCTGAAGAGGAGAATATAGAGACTCAGGAACTCCCTCGATAACAACTCTGACTTTGGTGCTTGAAGGTCGCGATTTCGTAGGCTCAGGAGTAGAATATACCTTCTGTAGTATTCTGTGAACTATGTATCCCATAACTACGAGACCCAGCTGAAGGTATTTGTCTGTATGAGCATCAAATACACGAACAAATTCATTCCACGGAGCATTCATATCCTGGTAATCTGCAAAGTCTCTCTCATTTAAAATATCTCTTCTCGCCAGCTCGGAGCTCACGACTTCCTCGACTTCCTCCTCCGCTTGCTCTTCAGCGGTGTAAAAATCTTCTGCTACGTCGAAAATTGGTAAATGTTTCAGGAACAAAGCTCTCCACTCGTTCCACATGCGCTCTGGAATGTAATTGTTATTTGCATTTTTAAATTCTGCTGCTGTTACAGAAATATCCACAACATCCTTCACTGCTTCCAAAGCTAAGCGATCGAGTTTTGAACGAGTTCTTCGCAGATTTTCTTCAGTCATTCGTTGATGTAGCTTATTCATTCTTCGATACTCGTCGTCTATTTCTTCATTGTCTCGTACATTGTCTTCCTTTGCAGTCTCTTCCTTCATTCGTACCTCATTTTCCCTTGTCTTCTGCATCAGCTCTTCAACTAATTGTCTATTAGCAGCTATTCGTATCCGCTCGCTTCGGATGTCACACAGCTTCTTTACCATCTGCTTCTCATACTGAGACTGACGAAGGATTTTTCTCGCTACAGTACGATCTAATTCTCTCTCCTGGTCACTCTCGATTTTTTCCCAAACATGTGCCAGCAATATTTTCTGCATTTGGATCTTCACATTTTGAGTCGCAGCTTCCTGACGCTTTCGACTTTTTAGTGTCTTCATAAATCTTTTCGCTGCCTCTGGATCACCGCTAGTTTGCAATGGCTCCTGATTTTTTTTTGTTCTATCACCAATCTCCAATGGCTCCAAGCGAATAGGAGTTTTCACTTTATGTCTTTGAGAGAACTCGTCAAGTTCTGTCATTTCATTTTTCTTCAGTGCTTCCTTTACGTCGAGAGCATTAAATTTATCCGGCGCAGGTATACGCAATGATGCTTTAGACTCTTGAGATGAAGGAAAGTTTCCTCGTTCACCTTTGCAATCCTCAGTTGTTCCCTGGAATTTTTTTCTATGCCATTTTATCAGACTGGCACTCTTGGCTAGAGGAGCAGACAGAGGATGATGAGGCAAATCGTCGAAAGGTGGTTCTTCAGAGACAACCTTAACATCGAACTTGGTTGAAGTTGGTATATATTTTTCGCGCTCTTTCTGCAGAGTGATGAAGTGGAGCCTGTCTTTATTCTCCAGGCAGAGAAAGACCTTGTAAAAAAGATGTAATGAAGCTGTTCCCTTACCATTTGAAATGTCCTCGAGGCACTGATCATTGCAGTCCACTCCAATAAACCTCAGCCAAACTCGTAGGTGTCGAAGATTTACACGTGCAAGAGCTGGATCTGATGTTTGAGTTATGGTTTGTAACTGGCTGTCGTTTATGATGTCGTAGCTGTGTAGAAGCTTCGCGAGGAACGTGCCATCTCTGCAATAACGACCGAATATCTCTGGGGTTAAGTCGATTATCACACCAAGCCTTGAGCGCAACCATGATCTTATTATTTCAGCCATAACTTAGGTGGAAATGCAAGATCTTATCGCATGACATTTCCGTTTCCCACGTTCAATTATCTGAAACAAGCCGCGAAATATATACAGGATACAAGGTAAGCAGGATTGTAAAAAACATTTTTTTTTATTTTTGTACAATTATGTATATGTAGGTACGTATATATTTTTTTAATTAGAAAATAAATAGTATAAAAGATTAATGGATCCCTAAACTATCTGTTTCTCACTCATTCACAACAAAATTGCTTTCAAAATCTATTTATGTAACTTCTGCCACATCGAACGTTCCCCTGTTTTTTTGAATATTAGAAAAATTAAGTTTCTTCTTTTTCTTCGATTCACTGACTACTTTAGTGTCCTTATTCTCTAACAGTCTCTTTTGTCGTGCAGTCACAGAATTCTTGGCTTGAGATGGCTTGCTAGATCCCCCATTTTCTGATTCGACGCTAAAGTTTTCTTCACTGGATTGAAGTTCAAGACTAGCTGGCGTCTTATTGTCGTCAGATGCCACTTCTTCATTGCTCAGTTCCTTTTCCTGATTTTTCTGTGAACCATCCAAGATTTCCATCACGACAAATTGTGGAAATTCTTTTTCTGGACTGTCTTCTACTGGATCCCGCTTCACTTGTTTTTTTGCAAAAATAGTTTGATTCTTTGTTCCATCAAAATAAAATTCCTTCACATTAACATCTTCGATTTCCCCTTTTAAAAACTGTAAATGTTTCTTTATTGCCAGAAAAAAAGGCAGTTTATCGTCCATCCTTGGAAAGTTTGAGCACCTGGCACTGCTTGATGGAACTACCCAAATAACTGTATTGCCTATTTTTTCATGTTGAAGACCAAAATTAAATTTCGTTTTTCCCATTTGTTCAACAAAAACTTGATAAATACACTTCCCATTGAACACAGCTATTTTCGGCTTGTAATTAATCATTTTCTCTGTGACCACATCACAACCTTTCTTAATTTCAGATTTACTTAAATCTGCTGATGACCTAGTTGCTCTGGCAACAATATTCGTGAGGCCAATCTTATATTGAAGAAGTTGATCGTCTTCCTCGAAGCTGATAAATCTTGGCACAAGTTCAGCTGCATGCAAAAGTTTATAAAAATGATTACCAGGTCCAGCATAGTATCTCCCTTTATGGGCAGCCATCAGGCTTGGATTTATTCCAAGAAAAACAATATCCAAATCAGGCTCCAGATAATCAGGCAGAGAATCCTTATTCTTCACTTGTTCCTCTGTCAATCCATCAAATCTTCCCCCTTTCTTTCTTGACTTTGCCATGGCTCCAGGTTGTCCTTTCGTCAATCCTCCAGCACTTGAAGACAATGAGGTTAATGATCTCGTGAAGGAATCAAGAAAAATTCTGAAACAATCATAAGAGAAATCACTCTAAAGCTACAAAAAAAAACATCTTTAAGGTTAAGCGTACAAACCTTGACACAATGGTGCAATTATTATGGCAATATTTCACGAAAAATTAGCGCCATCTTGGACAATTGAATTATAAACAACTTAGGAGCACAATTGTAAACAATAATCGCCAAATTCTCTTTAGATCGACCCAAATAAACATCAACAAACAGCTCCCAGCTTGCCGGCAGCCCAGATCGCGCGCTTTTGAATTCCAAGATGGCGGACCGCTAGAGGTCGCGCCGAAATGGCGGGGAATTTGAAAGCGGCGACTACAGAAATTTACATTACCAGCAAACGTAATTTCTACAATCTTACAGTCAGATGCTGACCTCTACAACCTCGAAAAAGCTGATAAAATAATCAAACGAATCAAATTCTCGCACGAGAAAAAACGATTTCTAAATCACTTATTCAGAACCATACCCATACGGTACGTATCTGTACTTGTACAGTACGATTAATGTGCCTCATACCTTCTCTGCTACATACCTTATAAGGTGTTATGTTTACTTATTAACTACTTTATTCCTGCGTCAACACCGCGTTACATGAAACCATATATGCATATATCAAAAATTCCTTTCATCTAGTTTCCTATCAAGGTAAAGTTGAATCAAAAACTTTCTCGACTAACATCTACATATCTTCCATGCAAACGAGATTACGTTCCTCCATGCCTTCGTGCGTCCTTGAATTATTTAGCGACTCTCAATGAATACTCTGATTGCGAAAAGTTTAATTGCTTTTCCTACGCATTTCTCATGTCTCTTTTCTATTTGTTCACAGTTGAATGCAACTCCAATTGACTTGCAATAATAAATAAGCGCTATCGAATTTCAGGTGATTCCATGGACAAGCTACGAATCGTTGGTACATCAGTTGGACGACATATACCTATGTACATTTGTCACTCGCTGTATCACTCACCAATTTATCCGACGAAGCGCCCAAGCTGTGTTGGCCTTCTGGTCTGGCGAACATAATCGACATCTAGTACCTTCCACGACGAAACCGACTGAAACGTGCATACACTGCTGCAATCATTCCCCGCAGACCTCTCTCATCTCCACCATTCGCGCCTGCACCGGGAGAATGAGACTCAGCTCTACTTGACACAAACAACCTCGCCAAAGCGCAGTGGCAAGCTCTCTTTCTCTCTCTCTGAACTCGAGAAATACAGAAGACACTGGACACTCCATTTGTAACAATGAACTTCATTTGCTAGCACAGTAATTTATCACACTCGACCTCTATTTCCCTCGCTTCTTTATCTGAAAAAGCAACTCAAGAATGGTTCTCTAATTTTATTGTTGCTTTTCTTTTCATTTCTTTTCTTTTTTTTCAGCAAAATTATTAAGGTAACTGTATTGACAGTGGCATTGCTACCATGAAGACACATACATTCCTGTGTCCCATTATCATCGGAATCCGTACAAGGAATTTCCCTGCATTCTCGATAAGATGCATGCCGCGTGATCATGCATAACTCTGGTTCTACCGAGATGAATTAAATATTCCTTTGATGCAAATACATGGGAATGTAAGTATAGAATACAGAAATATTTTATTCTGTACACAAAGGATAGCAAAAATATTACTTTCCACGTCTTTTTGAATTTCGTTACTGTCGACATTATACGGTTGAAGGTCGAAGTGAATTAATCTCAGTCTATAGGGAAACTGGGGAAGCCAATCAATTTCCTGCCGACTCGCGCGTACGTCGGGGGAGGTTCACTCGACCGAAGGATGCACGGTGCTATCATTCACCAAGATGAACGGCTTGGAGATCCCGATGTCTCGTGCCAATGTGTTACCGGCTCGTCTCTGTGCCAATTAAACCATCACTGCCGCAGCGTCTCCCGTTGTGTCGGCTGCCAAATTAAATCATTCGCCTCTGATGTATATATTATGCGCTGTGCAGAGTTCTCATTTGAATGTCAGATATCAAATTACAACCACAAAAAAGGTGTGTAACAATTCATGCAATAATTTAAAAAAAGGGATAATCTTTTGTAATGGATCTTCTTTTTGCAGAGAAATTTTGAATGTGAGATGCTGATGCTGGAGACCGAACCACCACCGCCTTCTTCTCGTGTTACCCGTCGCTCAGGCTCAGGTGATTAATAACAACTCGTAGCGTCTGGTAGAGTTTATTGGAAACACGGCATCGATGATGCATCGACATTGTCGCGTAGTACGACGCGAAACCTTGTTTGCCACCACGTGCCACCGACGAATGGAAACGTTAATAAGATCAAACTGTTCACGTTCATGCTTCTCGTCCCATATCTATCGCGCCAGCTTAACGTTTACACATGGCACAGGCTCGCGGGTGCGACGTCAGTCGTCGACGATTAATGGTTGTTCGTGTTTATGAACAACATTACCATCTTGATTGTAAGACACCACAGAAAATTATAGGCAGTTAAGCTCACAAGTTCATGAGTAATCAGAGTAATTCACTCTGAAATCATATTAGATAGGTCCACCGTGTCCTCCCCGTCTTCTACATCATACCTGTATAGATATGTAGAGATTCATAGTGAGAGGGAACATGACATTTATTTCTTTGATGACAACAATACATGATTTTCTTGTTTGCATTCGCAGTGTGTACGATGCGGCGAAGCGCATAGCTCGCTCGAGAAAATCCGCAGCGTCGACAAATATATCGTGCACACGGTATATAGAATATAGAAATGATACTGGAAGCGTCGCGCGTGCGAATCGATACGATAAATCGCGATGCTTTTCCAGTACTCTCCGTATTCAACATATAGAGATATTGAACGTTTATTTATAGGGCTCCGAGAAACTCGAATGTGTCCGATAGAGTAACACTGTACGATTAATTACATTAATCATTTCACACATCTCTTGCCTGAGATAATTAGTTTACGATAATACAAGTACAAATTTATGATAAACGGATATTCACATTGGCTTTCAAATTTTAATATGAATATATATTCAATGTTACAGATGAAATCGAAGAACTCGTGAATGTGTAAATTTGCATGGAGATGAGTGCAGAAACTCTCTCTCTCTCTCTGTTCTCTTGCAATGTGCAGCCATGTGTATTTGACAGTTTAAAATTATTTACACGAGGCGCATGCATACGTGCGTGTCTGTGGATGGCATCATTGCGAGACTACGTACATACGTTAGTGGGACGCATAGGAATCTCTAGCAGAGGGTTGAATAGACCAGGCGCTCGACTCATCCCCTTAACGCCACCACCGGCACCGCGACGAAAGGCGTCGCGACGCCCGAATTTCCCGACGTTCGAGTTTCGCACTCAGCATACCTTATGCACATTCGTATTGTACGATACACTCGTCGCGGTTGGCATCGAAAATACGCCTCAAGCTTCGTCAAGAAAAGTTTAGTATATGTGGACTGTGGACTCATGAGAGCCACGTGAGTTGAATTAAATATTATTTATATTTATTTGTTTACATAGTTTTCAGATGAAAAAACAAATTCTGATTGAATCGATAACCGAGAGATTTCAAATGGAGCAAGGCACAGGGAAAACACGATACTGAATCAGCGAATCGTGAAATTCAATGAGAGTAAACTCGACTCTGAAAAGTTATCATTCCTTGTACGTATTGGAGACACCAAGCAGTATACATCTGATGCCTATAAACGATTGCAACAGCTAAAGGAGATTTTTCTACTGCAGTATCGCTGCATCAGGAAAAAAAAATCTCAGAGTGTCGCCAATTGAAGTTATTTGTCTCGGAGTCTTATCTCAGAATTTATCAATTGACATCGTCACGAGATCTCGCAGAGAGAGCTATACTATTTTAACATATTCATTCATAATTTCATGTTGGCTATGCGTTGAGGGATTTGAAAACTGAAACAAGAGGCGCATTGGGCCAATTAACTTTTGCACCGTGATTCAGATTCGTTTCGCTTTAATTCTCCTGCACGTTCAGGCTCACACTGGGACAGTTGTCGGGGCGTCAAGGGAGTGAATGAGGCGCGACGGGGAGAAGTGGATTGCATGGGACACTGCGAGAGAATTCGCTTCGAATAAATAATGACTCAACTGCACAGCGAGCCAGGCGCGAGCCCCCTATTATTTATGATATTAGATTACGCTATATCACTGGCATCGTAATTAATTGCCAAGCGCCCGTTTTGAAGCGCCGTTAACTGTGAAATGCTAATGAACAGATTCGGTTACTATGGGTTACATCATGTCCTTCGCTTGTCCATTCATATAATGTTATTGTTAGCTTATTTCTTTTCATCACATCTTCATGACAATATGACATCTTTATTTCTCTCGCACCAAGAAACACTTTTATTTTTGGCTTTTCCTTCAGATATATATGTTATTAACATGTCTTCGACAGTTATACCCTTAAACCCTTGAATAATTCATTGCGAATGTTACGACTGACTCGGTTATACTATCTTCCATACTCGTCAAAAGCTCGGACAATCAACCTAGATTTTATTCAGTCCCTCTCGAAACAGTTATGTTATTTTGGAAGATTTTCGGTACATGGTGAATACCAGAGTTTCACGTCTCGTCAGTCCTACTGTTCTACTCTGATGTATCTCGTGCACGTGTAATTAAATAATACGATTCAGAAACGTGCTTAAAATACCAGGGATTCGTCAGCTAGTTTTACCAAGTTCTTCAGACTCTACTAAATATTCGACGGCTTTGGTACTTTCGAGAGTGATTGACATCAGAAAAGGACGAGCAGGGTTGTCATTAAAATAGAACGTGCCAGCTGAACTCGAAGAAAAATAACTTGGACCCGCAATAATGCTACTCTAGATCTCAATAAAGTCCCAGGTTGACCAAGTCTCCTCTTCAACTGCTCTCTTTGGCCGCAATTGTGGCTGCAAAAATTTTGTTTGCACGACCGTCTGATTGGTTTGACCGTTCCACCAGCAATTACGAACTCCTTCCTCTCCCATCGTTCTTTCTGCTCACTTTCTGAAACTTTTTATCCTTTCTCATCCCACCCCGCTGGTCGTACAGCTTCCTATATATGTATATATACACCCTCTAGCACATCTTTCTTTCCTCCCGATTTCTGGCTGGCGCGTTCCACCGCCTTCTTCCTCTTGTATCCTTTTTATTTATGTACAATGTACTCTTTCCCGTCACTCATAACACCCTCACTGCACCTGCACCCCTCTACGCTTCTCGCTTATACTTCTACTATCTTATCCGACGCGCGAATTCCGCGTGGCACTCTTCCCACGGGATAATAAACCACCCTGGTCATCCATCCCCTTGCTATACTACTACTCGTCTCGTCCGAAGACGCGAAACAGTATATAAGACCTGCACGAACATCCTCGGTTGCACGATGTGAAGATGAAGGAATGGGTGCTGCGAAATATTGGGCTTCATGTATCCACGTTTATTTGGATGACAAATATAAAAGAAAATAGATAACTGCCAGGTGATAGGAGACGCATGAGTGGAGTACGTATATAATAGTGGAGATGTATATACAAATGTCAGTGTGCGGCGGCGCAAGCTCGTGCATAAAGAGTCTTTGCGGGATGAACTCGGCGCCAGTGAGCGTCGCGAAGTCCTCGCGAGGATGCGGCTTGTAGAGCGTCTGCCACGACGATCGGCCACGTGGTCAGGTGTTCTCTCCTTCGCGATTTTGGAGTCGTCTCAGTAATAAATCAGCTATTCTTAACAATTTTCTAGCAGTCATTTTACTAGTGGTACTATTTAATAACGCCATTTATTAAAAAAAAAAAAAACGCTGGTTCATTAGGTTTCTAAATTGAAGTGAATTTTTTTCAACTTTTTGAATCGTTTGCCTTGAGCTTCAATGAATTTTATACGAGAATTTATATTCACGATTGAGAAGTTCAGCTCACTTCGTTGAGTTTAAACATCCGCCGGCATATTCTGTGGTCCAGAGCAGCGCATTGAATTATTTATAAGAGCTCCACTCCCCCCAGGTGGTTGCGGTCGCTTCTTGGTGAGCAGCAATTACTTCATGTCCTTCAGAAAAAATTGTTCAAAAAATTTATAATGTTCTAAATTTTTGTTTATGATTCAATTTTCTTTGTCAATATAGTTAACGTGAGCAGATAGTGCCAGTGAGTCCAGCACAGAGAACGAGGAAACACTCTCCCCTGAGAATTATCAACGAGGCGATGCTTAGTACGAGCGTGGAAAGCAGACGAAGAGAAAAGCACTCAGAGCCGGACGGAAGAAGAAGACTCTGAGGGAGGATGTCCTGCGAAAAAGCGTCACGACGCCTGAGATGTATAATCACCAAGGCGAAACGGTTGGGTCTGACCGAGTACGAGCTGGCGGATTTGGCAGGGTCAAAGAAAATCACGACTTCAAGATCGAGCGTGAGCACTTGGTCTCTTGTTGCTGTGATGATTGTCCTGGTGATTGGTGGGACACTTTTCCTGGCCCTCAATTGCAATCCCTGCACCACCAAGAGCCATGTTTACGTTCACAGAAACTAATTAGAGTCTGCTGAGACTCTTCAAACGGTCAGTAGTATTTTTTAATTAATTTTTGTACGACTTAATTAATTTTATTTCTTCTTTCTTCAATTCCCTCTTTGACGTCAAGCATTGATGATCATAGCACGTGATCTCTGTGTCTAATCTGTGAGAAGAATCATCAAGTCCAAGCCCGTCTTCTTTCTGTTTCAAATGCGAAGGCGAAGCTTTGGTATTTCTCACTGGTTCAGGTGCTCGTTGAGCTTGCACGGGTCTCACGGTTCGTTAGACGTTGCTGAGGGTAATGATGCATTTCACAGAGGTGCCTGCGAGTTCTTGGTGGAAACCCAGTCGCTCTTGTTCTATCACGAAGAGTGGCCTCTGACTATATACTCCCGTCGGCCTCTTCAGTTAAATTAAATCGCCGAGTCTCCTTTTTCTTTTGTCCCGCAACTGTAAAGCACATATATACTAAATACTAAATCCCACATACTGACGGATCTTTAAAAATCTACTCTCAAGTGCATGAATTAATTAACACTCTCTTTATGATTTCAGAGATTAATAAACGGTGGCAACGAACGAGTTCTTTTGGTGGTTGGAGGCGTGAACTAAAAAAAGAAAAGAAGTTAAATACCAGCGAATAATTCAACGTGAAATTACTCTTTCATTTAATGATATGTAAAGTGAGTTAATGTAAGCAATTTTTCGACGCTTCATTCAGATACATTAAAGCATTTATGATGAAAAATTCTCCTTACATTTTTGACTCTATCATATTTTCACAATTTTTTTTTATTAATTGATCATTTGATCTCCTTCGATTTTTTTAATTGTTTTTTTTTAATAGGGCTCATGAAGAGACGTATAAATTTAAGCAGGTCATCGACTCCAAGCATGCATGCAGGACATTGCACAGAGAGTAGCCGAGAGAATCGGCGGAAGGCACGAGGCCAGCAATTTCAACGGCCGTTTGGTTCCCGATACAAACGCCCATTATTCCGTCGCGTGACGCTTACGCTCGACCGTATAATGACAATTCGGTTCACGTGACCGCGCCAAAGCAATGCATAACTTCCTCTCTCCGAGTCTCGGACATTTCACCACGATAGCCAGCCACCTACGAGCTCCTGGTGAGATCGATTGCCCAGTGAATTCCTTTGTAGGGATCTCTTGATGCGCGAAGAAAAATTCTATGCGTTTCTATCAACCGTAAACACGAAATGTAAATTTTATTAGTAGAACCAATAGAATTTTCATGGATATACATCTAGTCATAAAAGTTTTATGGGATTAGAACCCGTAAAAAACTAATTTGTAAGAACAATTCCTGAAAGTGTTTGCTTGATGCCACCAACGATAGCATTATGTAATCCATGGAAGATCGAGCGACGCTTTTACACTGTGAGCTTTCGTAAATTGCCCTGTCCATTTGCGCTACTTAAGTAATGAGCTAAAGTTTGCTGGGTGGTGTGAGCACGTGAGAACAGAAGCAAGGAGGGAGTACATTATCGCACTTACGCAAATTAAAGAGCTATCAGGGAAGAAAGAAAAAAAATTGGACAGAGCGAGCTGAGTGGAGCGGCGTGTGTTGGTGAGACAAAGACAAAGTCAATCGTTGCTGCTGGCAAGGATCCAAGAAGAGTCTAGAATCAATTCCAACCGTGAGGAATTTTTAATTATCAACTTGTCTGACTATTTCATCGTTTTTTGAAAATCAACGACCTCATGGAGCCTGTATCCATTAGCTTTTAAAACTGCGAGCATACAACGCTTATCGTTATTACAAACCATTTGTACCAGAGAAAACCAGGTGAAAGTGTTACTCTTATTTTTTCGGCGCGAAAGAACAAGAGAGAAACTTCACTCTTTCTATTTGTTGCCGAGAAGAAGAGATCGGAGTCCAGCGATTTCGTTTAAGTTAATGAACATCTTCCTTGCAGCTGAGACTATTTGTTCTTCTCAGGCTATACAGCCCCCTTCGTCCCGGTCGATCTTGACTCGTGTACTTTTGTTTTATATCATTTATAATTCTCTTTCAACATGCACATTTCCAGTGCAATGAACCTGGCAATTAGCAATGGCCAATTGGAGCGCGAGTAATGAATCGTGCGTGCAAATGTCATGATAACGTTGAGCACGAGAAAGCAAATGCGAATAAAATATTTTTATTTTTTGTTATAGAAGTGTGCGCCTTTTTAATGCCAGTATTATTTCTTCAATTTAAAGAATAAATTCAACGACTCCCGAACTTTTCAGTTCTACAAAACACGCGAAACTTGCTCTCAGACTTTAGAAATTTATTTCCCCTGTTCGTTTCGATGAATGAAAATAGAGTGGGATAAAATGCTGGGAAATGGCATTCGCTTAAAGGCCAATTACACGATTATAATTCTCGTAAAATACCTCTCCATCGTATTTTCATTATCGTATCCGCCTGGATCGGAGTACGCTCTCAGCCTGACACATACATCGGCTTGAAATCGCCCACACAGAGGACTAATGAGAAAAGTTGGAGGACGAAAATCGCTCCTGAAAATACTGCAAAGGGATTCGTAAATGAGTACCAGTGTATTCCAATTGAAAATTCCGAAAGTCAAACGATCCATTCTCAACGCTTTTATCTTGACATGACCAAGAGACACCATGAGATAATAAATGAAACAATTCTTTTCCCCTTTTTTTCTCTTTTAATAATAAATTGACATCCAGTAGCAGCTGAAGGAGATCTATCAAGATGTCCAAAGTATGGCCTACCAACGAAGAAGAATGAGTGCTAATACTTTCTGGCCAAGTGGAAGTATAAAAACTTTCCTAATATAAACTTGCTCTAACACACTCTTCAGTCTTGTGTGGCTTCAGTCGAATTATATTCGTGGGCATGAGAAACACGTGAAGACGTGGAGTGTCCACCAGAGTTTGTCCCCTCTTTGGTCTAGTAACCATGTCAGAGCATGACGTCAGAAATAAATTTATGGAGAAAAAAGGGGCAGAAAACAAAGTAAACACCTGTTTAAACACTCTTTGTACGTCAAACGATCTCCATCAGGATCTCCTTTTTCCGTTCTATTCGTTTTTGTCTTTTAGTCGACATTTTCTATTCTCATCCTCTACACAATCCATGATGTGCCCTGGTACCTAATTAGCCAGTCTCTAATGGACAATTAAAAGTTGGTAACGAGATAAATTTGATGGAAAAGAGGAGACTCCCTCAGGGTTGGTAACTAGATGACGCTGAGAGAAAAGTTATGCTTCACTGTATCTCGGACTCTCTTTCTACTCTTCATTAAATGAACCAGAGATTTTTTTCTTTACGCCCCTTAGGCATCATGATCAGTATTCCAATAACCATGTTAACATTCTTGTTGTGTACAGTTTGTCGAAGAGGAGCTTGCCTGTGTCATCCGATCAATGCTGAAGTTTCAAAGCTGTGAAATGCCTCTTCTTCCGTACAGTGCGTTTAGAATTTCTGCTTGTTAACAATGTATACCTACTATGAGCACAAACTCTGTGATGGAACTTGATATATTGCGTAGCTCAGGGATTAGTCAAACGAATGAAAAAAAAAAAAAAAAAAAAAAAAAAAAATGGAAAGAACGAACAAGAAGAGAACGAGCAGGAGCAAAAAAAATTATGAGATAGTGTCAGTATGAAAAGAAGGAAATGCAAATGGAGGTAATAATCGTCTCCCCATCCATTGAGAATTCTTCTCGCGTACTCGACAGCCGTTTGAGAATGTTATAAGCCCGGTGCTAAAGATGCCTTATGGATATAATGAACGAGAACGAGAGATTCTACGATTCAAGATATAATGAGAATGACTCGGATTGTGGAATGTGCGCGAAATTAGTCTACTCCTGCAATCCTCCATGAAGACGTTGGAATGTGAATCACGCCAAGTGATGGGGCAAATTGTTAAGCCCCTGAAATTTGTCTCGTTATTTGATTTTCTTTTTTTTAATTCGCACATTTCATTTCTGACGCGTCGTTTTCAACGCTTTATTTCCTCTGGATCTTGACGGTGTGAGAGCGACGAAAGGCCTTTCCAGAAATGACATCTGTAGAGATGTATGTATATGCTGGAGCAGAGAGCAATATTCCATGACACAAAATTCACCATTCGTCCCACCCTCGCCCGACGCCAATCCTCTTATTGTCCCACGTTGCATCGTCTTCGCGACGAGAGCCATGGACGACTAAGGTATTTCCTTATGAGCGACATAAGCCGTTCCCAGGAGCAGAGAAGAGAGAAAAGCCACGCGCCACAGGAGGCAACGAAAGGCATTCGCAACTATATGCGATATTCTGATGTGCGAGACTCTTTTGCCTCTTGTAAAGTCTCGCTTTTCCAAAGGACACAGAATTCCACTTTCGACGACTAGCTAGGGTAAAGAGTTTTTATTTTTTCCCTCTATTTCTATTTTTCTCTTTTTCATCAGTTGTGCTTTGCAATAAAATAAATTTTTTTTTTTTTTCAACAAATTTATCCGTTTCAGAATCAGCCAAGTGTCTTATTCAGGACTGGTCTATTGCTAATTGGCCCACCATTTTCTCTCTCGCTACGTACGGAATAGTCCAGCCGAACTAATTGACAATTTCACACTCGAACGTGGACGGTAATTAAGCTGCCACATGCGACGCTTTTTTAACCTTCCCGCGGCTGAAGTCGAATGCATCTCGTACGTTATGTCTCTACCAGACGAAAGAAAAAAAATTAACACTTTACCTCCACGTATATACTCTTGTCTGTGTCACAATTAATTATAAACCCCTGTCGCGTGCAAGAATGAGAGTGTTAACTCGTTTATTTTCCCCAGTAAAATTGTAAACTCGACCTTCTACATAATTTGAATTTCAACAAATTATCGGTCGATCGAATGTCTAAGAAGATAACAATTTTAAAGCTTCCAAGTATAACTTCAATCAGAAGTGTTGTCTGCAGCATTTACTCCAGTCGCTCTCTCTTCCCCTGTACTTTTCTTCGAGCAATGAGAATCTTTGACACGCAACTGACATGTAATTTCCTTGGTCTGGGGGACAAGTGAGCGATCTCGTATAGCCACACAAGGCTACCCCGATGAGCGATGTCTAGTCGTGTCGGATCAAATTAAGCGCCACTCCCTCTCTTTTCATCAGTGCAGGAAGCAAGGACGAAAAGAAGACGACTTTCATGACCACTGCCAGAATCAATCTATCGCTGGACACCGTGTCGATTAGTCCGAGGCTCTTTTCTTCCAAGTGAAGAAGCTCGACCAATGGTCAGGCATCAGTGATGGTGCAATCATCCTATCCACACTCGAGAGAGCTCCTTTTGTTTACGGGCATTGTCAACATTTTCAACTCGAGCTTTCAAGCTTTGTCACTCGACTGGCACTTGAAAATTCGAATTGTTCCAGCAGACTCTCTCTTTCTGTCATGGAAGCCTGGATTGGCAGCGGGATAGAGTTAACAATGTGTCCATTGTGTTGGTAGGGTGCATACTTCCCGAGCACGTTTTCATGTTCCCATCCCCTACATTCCTGTGCCCGCAGCAGTGAAAGTCCATAGGGCTCTTCGGCTCGCCTCAACGAAGCGTGACAATTATATCTGCAGCCAGTTGGATATCATCCTGGATTTAGATATCGTCCCTTCCGGTCCGCCTGTCAGACGGACGCCGATCTATGGATGACTTTCACAAAGAGAACAACAGAAAATATAACGCAGTAATCCATGCGCATATAGAGAATATAGAGGAAAAGAGCCTTAAAGTGCCGGAATATCAAATCGGTCTCGATTGGCTGGATTTCACTTTTCCCGTGAAATCAAGCGAGCCGAGTATATATATAGAGGTCCAGGTAGTTGGATTCACAGTGAAATAGTAGACGCTTTGATCCGACGCCCGCGAAAATTTCACGGGATCGTGCGATACGGTCGATTGATGAGGCACTTCATTAATGGATAAAGTGATACGGCGACTCTGGCCAACCTGCTCGTTTCATGTAATCCTTTTATCCCTTCGCAGTGATGTAGCTTCGCAAACTGCTTCCAGTTTCACTTCTATTTCCTCTTGTTCTCAACACTTTTCGCTATATAAAGCCTTTCGTATCTGATGATGTGCAATTTCCTATATAGTTCAAGTGAATAGATATTCCCTGCATATGTGTATGAGCTTTCCAATTTCTATTGACATTCCTCGTCTATTATTGATGATGAATAGTCAAGAGAGAGAGAAAGAGAGAGAGAGAGAGAGAGCAAACTCGTAAAGTAAAATTTTTTCAATACTCCGCGCGATTTTAATCGCCCACTCGCGTTCTCGTGGCTTTCCACTACCCAATTTCATCCCATTCCTCGGTTCCGTTCGGTGATGATGGATTTAGAGGCGTCACAGAATCGTTTCCACCCCTCGTTATCGCCCAGTGGCTTTATCGGTGTCGGTTTAATCGTCTCGCAACACCGCGTCGTCAGCTATGCCCGAAACGTTGAAAAGAAAAATGAAACTTTTTCCACTAACTCAGCCATGGTGTATATAACCATATGAATGTAACAAGAGCCTCTGTAGTCTGTATATATCTCTTTATATTTGCCTCTCCGCTCGTCGTGAATATGAAGCTAGGAATTACGAATTCGCGAAGGAGCGCGACGATTCCTCAAGAACGCAAGGGAAAAGCCCTCGTGGATCCCATGCTTGAGCCTACAAGTAAATCACGCGTAATAACCATTCGAGCTCGTAAGCCTTATATACGAGGCGAGTGCGATTGGGTGTCTCTCTTGCTCGCACGTATCGAGTAGAACGTTGAGGTATAAGACGAGGTAGCTTCTCTTGCTCCACCAGCGACACCAGCTGTTCCCAAGACTCTTCTCTCCTTCAACTCTCACCCTCTTTATCGTCGAGGAACGACGTCATTTGTGTCTCGAGTAACTGGTATTAGCTCTTCGCATTATTCAACTTCCATTGACTCATAATCGGTTGGACGAAACGCCAGGAAGATCCATCGCCTCTACGACAACATCACAGCTTTCTGCAACGATCTCTGATTTAGTTGGAATAAAAAAATAGAATGAAAAATAAAAAAAACATGAAAAATAAAAATGTATCTCCCACCTCGTTCTGAATTTCTGCACTCTGTAATTCCATCGTTTCCACGTGGTCGACGAAATTCGCAATAACGGTAACGGACACACGTTCTCTCGTTACGCGTAACGGCTCGACGTGTCGGCAAATGGGCCAGAGCCGTTGCATCCCTGCGACACTGGAAATATATAGACTGATGTACACAAATGTCATCATATATATGTGCGTATAAGTACGTTGGGGTTTATACATACGTTCAGTATCCTGCACGATAGAATGGGATGTGTATGAGGATACACAGCAGAGGGACTTGTAACAGCTTGCCTAAATTCTATCTAAATTCAAAACAGGACTGAAATTGCCCTCAGCGGAGTTGGGTCTGCGTTGGACAGATCATCATCATCCGTAGGCTCTCTTACTCATGCATATAGGTATAATATTATACTACTCGAATGTGTATGATTGACAGAATACACGAGATAATTGATTAAAGTTCTATGAGAAGCGCAGGTATTATCACTATCTGGATGCTTTCAGTTAAATCTGTATGATTCCGAGGTTTCCCTGCAGCTTCGTGTAAATAATTGCATCATTGAAAAGTATTCGAGATGGAATCTCTCATTGTCAGTCTCAGCAACGTTCCACCTGATTCGCAATTCAATCGGGTAGGCAAAGAGCAATCGAAAGTTCCTTGAGTAGTCGATCTAGGTAAAGTGCTTTCGTCTTGAGGAGAAAAATAAAAGTGCATGAGTGAGAATGCAAGTTAACGGTACAATTGTCATCATCATGGTTTAAAAAGCAGTATTATTTGTTATCTTGAGTTGTGCACACGGACATTAATGATGTGCCTTTCAGCTCGGTTTAATCTTTTTGGATGAACTGCACTGCAGATAAAGCTGCCCCCCACGGCGGCCCGCTCATGCGTGATTCCGTCTGCCAAGCTGACGCAGAAAACGACACAAAATTTTCGCTTCAACCCGAGAAAATTAACGGGCAAGAGTTAAATTTATAGACTGGACACGTTGCTTTCATTGCATCAGGTTTTCTTCTCTTTTTATGTAATTTTTCTTCGTGAATTCGTGAATTTACGGTAGCACTGTTGACAGCGAGAACATTCCTGGTGACAATTTGTCGCATCGTGTCCGCGATTAATTCCGTAGGCATCAGAACTGACGACCACGATTGTTTGAAGAGCCGTGATAGATGCGAGCGCTCGTTAGCGCACTCGATGAATAAACTCCATCGTTAAAGCTTTTTGGCCCAGTCAAAGAATAAAAAAAATTCATGTCCAAGTTTGCAGTCTCTTGATCTGACAAAAAAAATGGATGATACTCCATAAAACACGATGGTTACTGTGGATTGGTAAAGTTCCGATGAAAAATTTCCCAAGCCAGATATGCTGCTGTGATTCATCGATATTCTGTTGGAGTATAGACAAATAATAAAGTATCCATTTATTTTATACCGACATTGGCGTCTTTACTCTCTTTTTTATATCGAATATCCATACAAAGATAAAGTACAATATATTAAGATAAGAATAAAAGTGAATCTTTGAGGGGCTATGTTAAGAAAATGAAGATAAAAGTACCTTAACGCTTTTTTGGCGAAATTGCCTCATCACTATCTACATCCATTCTCTTGCGTTTACGACTATTCTTCGTCGTACTATCATCGGTCCCCTCTTCCTCCTCGTAGTCGATGCCATTTTCAACAAGAAAAGCCCGCCATTCTTGCTCCGTGAGACTACTTGAGTAGTCAACACCTTTCCTTGGTCTGGAGCCTCGACTAAGAATCATATCTTCCTCGTTGGCCAGGCACTCATCGTCATTTTTGATCAGCCAATCCGGCAATTCTTTTTTCTCCAACAGCCTTGACTTAGGATTAAGTCCCAGTCTAGTTTCTTCTCGTCGTCTTCTTATATCATGTTTCTGGAAGATCTGAAACTCCTCGTCCGACCGCGCGATCATCTGATTCACAGTCTTGTCATTAGGTATCTCGTTCTCTTCATCGTCGTCGTCGTCCTGATTCAAGATACTCTGGAGGAACTGCTGTCGCTCCGAATTCGTAGACTTTTGATTGAACATACCAGCTTGAATGACTTTTTGGTCCATGTCAAGCTTACATTTACCAGCAGCGAGGATTCGTTCCTCCACAGAGTGAACTGTTATCAAACTCAAAACACGGACCTCCTTCTCCTGGCCAATTCTGTGAGCTCTGTCCTGTGCCTGCTGGTCTTGATGGGGATTCCAGTCAGGGTCAAAAATAATCACAGTGTCTGCCGTTTGAAGATTGAGACCGAGGCCTCCAGCTCTGGTTGATAGCATAAAAATAAAATAGTCGGAATCTGGGTTGTTAAACTTTACTAACATCTCTGCTCTGTCTTCCGCTTTCGTTGTGCCATCCAATCGTAGGTATTTGAAGTCACGCCAATTGAGGTAATCTTCCATAATTGTTATCAGTTGGGTCATTTGACAGAATAACAGTACTCTGTGATTGGTTGCTTTCAATTTCGGGAGAATACGATCGAGTAATTCGAACTTGCCAGATGCCCGATAGAGATCAGGACCAGTGATAGCTCCAGAGCCCTGAATGCCCACGTGCTCGCTGAGCTTCTCTTCAATCGACTTGAACAGAAATGGATGATTGCAGATTTTCTTCAATTGCATGAGGGTGTTCATCAACGCCCTCGCTCCACCTTTACCCTGCTTGCCCTTTTCTGAGCCATCTGTCAACAGAACACCCTTGCTCTGCATGTGCTTGTAGAGAACTTTTTGCAAACTAGACATGTCGCACTTGACGATATATTCCACCTTCTCTGGCAATTGCGCCTCGACGTCCTTCTTCAAACGGCGCAACAAGAATGGACGCAAGACCTTGTGCAGACGACGAATAATAAGAATAGTCTCTTCCTCATTTAATTCAACTTTCTCTCCTATCGTAGCGAACGGTGCGTTAAACCACTGCTCGAAGGTGCTACAGGATTTGAAGATTGAGGGTAATAAGAAGTTGAGAAGAGCCCAGAGCTCTGGGAGTTTATTCTGCAGTGGAGTTCCAGTGAGAAGCAGACGATGCTGAGTGAAGTAGGAAGTATTCAAAACCTGCGTAAGCTTGGAGTGATGATTCTTCATCCTGTGACCCTCGTCGATTATAATATACTTCCACTGGATCTTGCCCAATACAGCCCTGTCCCTCACAGCAAAGTCGTATGTTGTGAGGAGCACATTAAACTTCATTGCCCGCATCTGCGATTGAATCGCTCGACGATCAACTCGCGAACCTTTGTAGGGAATAACAGCTACACTCGGTGCCCACTTCTCGAACTCGACTTTCCAATTTGATAAAGTGGAGAGTGGAGCAATGATCAAAAACGGCCCATTGACCTTCTTCGTTTCCATGAGATAGGTTACTAGGGCAATCGTCTGAATGGTCTTCCCGAGACCCATCTCGTCAGCCAAAATGCCATTGAGATTGTTGTTGAAGAGCGAAACGAGCCACTCTAAACCTTTTATTTGATATTCTTTGAGTTTGCCATTGACCATGATTGAAGCCTGCTCTGTGACCCGTTCGTCAATAGCGTGGGCAATTCTGTAGTACTCCTTGTCCTCGGCTTTAGACTCATCATCTTCAATTTCTTTGGACTCTTCTGTAATTTTATCTGACTTATCGTCTTCTTCCTCAGTGTCATTTGGCTTCTCGTCGCTCTCTTCTTCTTTTTCTTCCTTTCCATTATTCGGAGATGCATCTTCATCAAGCGTCTCCTTCAGTTTATGACACTCCTGCTCTTCTACATCTTCATTCATCTGATTCTTTTTGTGTTGCTTCACCATCTCTGTCAAGTTGTTGATATATTCGTCGGTCTGCGCGAGCAAAAAAGCCAAACGCTTGTTTTTTTTCTGGTCAATGAGCTTTCTGTAGCCCTCCTCATCTTCTTCCATGAGACGACACATACGTTCTTTCTCGATAGCCTCCTGTTCCTTGTTCTTCTCCTTTTTTGCGTTCAAATGATAATGGAGAACATCCTTGTTGAGCTGTGCCAATTTAGCCACACGATAGTCGCGAATGCTTTTAGCGGTCTTACCGTGCAAGAGAACAGAGCGTAGAAATTTCTGACGCTCTTCATAACGTTTGCGCTCAGCTTCTGCTTTTTTTTGTTGCTCCAATTTTATGGTAATACGCGCATTCCGCATACCTTGCTTCTTACTGCGTTTGTACTTTTCCAAGTAAACTGCAGTCTCCAGAGTTGTGTCGTGGCGATTAAGAGAAACGATCTCTGAACGAATTTCACGTTGGAGATTTAATAAGCGCAACATTCGTAGCTCGATTTCTGCACAAATACGCAAATCCTTTGCCATGTTTGTGGGCAAATGATTGAGTAGAGTCATGTTCAAAGCTATACGAGCGGCTATTTTATTCTCACGTTCATGAAATACCAAAATTGGAGATAATTCTCGTCTTGCCATCGTAACCGGTCTTTGAAATGAATTCATGGACCGTTCATCCATCGGAAGACCAGCTCCACTAGCCTGCACTAATGATTGTTGAATAGGTTGATTTCTGGCTAAGCACCTATACACCATAATTTGTGAACGAAGTTGTATTAGCTGCTGCGAAGTGAAAACCGGATTTTTTAAACTCTTCAACATCTGTACTTGTTGAGCTTTCAAAACTACCAGCTGTAAATAACGAGGATCCCCAGCTAAACCCTGCTCTTCCATCGCATCTATAGCTCTCTGTAATGCAATTAGATTTTTCTCGACCGTTCCAGGCGATTCTGGAGGCTCGTTGGTTTGAATTTGTCCTACCTCTGACGTAGACGATGATTGAAGTAACAAACCTGCCATTGTGCCGCTGCCAATCTGCTGTAATAGAAAAAATCATTCTCTAGGTATCGGCAGGAAAGACATTGTGGATAAATCAAAAGATTCTTATTATTGGATAAGCGAAGTTTTTCATGACTTGATGAGGGTATATGCGTCGTTCGATTCCGTGGTATCAGAATGTAGTTATCAAGTCGTCATTAATTTATTTACCGTTTTAATCGTGATGCTGTCCTTCAAGGAGAACCCCTATTTGTTGATGAACTTGTACAATGAGACAAGTTTTCCATTATTCCAAAGATAAAGGAATAAGCTGCGACCTTTGTTGTGTACACAAACGTGCATTAAACAGAGTTCAACTGTTTTTTTTTTCGCGCAGTTAATTTAGTTCTCGCGCAGGCTACGCGCGGCGCTATTGAGCGCGCGTATTTTTTGAAATAGAATCTCCCATAATTTGCAGTTATTCACAAAACTTATTGATAATTATTTATAATTTTTACAATGTTTTGATAGGAATACAAAATTATTTTATTTAGATGCAAAGAAAAATAGAAATCGACTTTTCGGTAATACTTTGACCTTTATTATTATGATTATTATGAGTAGTATATATGTATAAGTATAAACTACAATACTAGTCACATAATTAAATCACTTCGCAATCCCTAGGGGCCATCAATTTCCGAGCAAAACACAACGGTCGCTAGTTAATTAATTGTAAATTAAATAAATTCATAATTGTCTCGTAAAGGGTAATATGTCCCGTCAAACTAGACGCTACGAGATAATGATCATAAAATAATAATAATAATAATAACATTTACCCATCAACGCGATACAATCGATTAAAAGCGCGATTCAAGCACTCCGTAAATAAACAAACAAAAAATCACTTAATTATCGTCAGCATCATCGTCGTCATCTGATACATATTTTTTCGTCACTCTTTTACGTCTCCCACTGTTTCGACTGTCGTTCTTACGTCCCTTTGACTTCGTCTTCGTTCTGCCGCTTGAATCTCCATCGGAACCATCATCGCCATCGCCTGCAGACAAAGGAGTGTCTACTTTTATTATTACAGCGTCGGTCAAGCTTTGATAATGCAAGAAATAAAAAATTAATAATTATAATTAATATAAACCTTCATCAGACATGTTACCCTCTGCCTCCAATCGTTGTCGAGCATTGGTGAAAACTGACTGGAGAATAATTGAGTCCTCGTGAATCGGGGACGCCTCTTCGTTGTATATCTGAGCGTTCTTACACAACTGCATAAAATCCGTCTCCAGCTCATCAAAGTCAGCGTACTAACATGGATATAAAAACAAAGTTACGAGAATTACACTTTGATGGGACTGTGAATGACAAAAAAAAATAATGCAACGACTTACCTTTCCATCCTCGACTTTTTGCAGTAGCTTGTTGATCGTCAGAGGCTTCTTAATTATGTCGTAATAATCAGGAAACTCTCTCCTAGATGGCAACTTCATAAATGGCTGACTGAGAAGTCGTCCATCCGTGCTGTCTGTGTAATTCACAACGATCATGAGCAGCTTCTTCATGGCACGTTTTATTTTGATGTCAACTGAGGGACCAGCACCTCGTCGTTTCTTCGGTGTTGGTTCAACGTCCTGTTCACTCTTTTTCCTACGTTTACGAGATTTCTTCTTTTTATCGTCTTCCTCCTCCTCGTCGTCGTCCTCCTCTTCTTCATACTCCACACCATCGTCGTCAATCGCCTTCTGCCATTCTTTTTCAGTGAGGCTGTCTGTGTAGTCCACTTCCTTTCTTTGTCTGGAGCCTCTTCCCAAGACTTTATCCTCATCTTCCTCGCAAGTCCATCGCTCTACTTCATCATCATCTTTGACCAACCAATCAGGCAATTCTGCTTCTTCTAATAGTCTTGATTTACGATTCGGTCCTAATTTGGCTTCCTCCCGTCGTCTTTCTAAATCAAGCTTCTGGAAAGTCTGAAACTCTCCCTCTGACCTCGCAATCATCTGATTTACGGTTTCGTCATCAGGGACCTCGTTCTCTTCCTCGTCGTCTGCATCGTCCTGGTGCAAAATGCTCTGGAGAAACTGGTGTCGTTCTGAACCCGTAGACTTCTGATCGAACATACCAGCTTGAATGACTTTCTCGTCCATGTTGAGCTTGTATCTGGCAGCAGCGAGAATTCGTTCCTCCACAGAATTAACTGTCATTAATCTCAAGACACGAACCTCATTCTTCTGACCAATTCTGTGAGCTCTGTCCTGGGCTTGCAAATCTTGATGGGGATTCCAGTCGGAGTCGAAAATGATCACAGTGTCGGCTGCTTGTAGATTGAGGCCAAGACCTCCAGCTCTCGTCGAGAGTAAGAAGAGGAAATACTCTGAACCTGGATCATTAAATTTCTTCAACAAATCTCCGCGATCCTCTGCCTTCGTTGTACCATCCAATCGTAAGTACTTAAATCCACGCCAACCGAGATAATCCTCCATAATCGTCATCAATTTCGTCATTTGACAGAAGAGCAGTACTCTGTGATTTGTTGCCTTTAACTTCGGTAGAATACGATCGAGTAATTCGAATTTACCAGATGCACGATAGAGATCAGGACCAGTGACAATTCCAGAGCCTTGAATGCCCACATGCTCGCAGTACTTTTCCTCGATCGCTTGGAACATATATGGATGATTACAGAGTTTCCTCAGGTGCATAATGGTATTCATCAACGTCTTCGTTCCTCCTTTACCCTGTTTGCCCTTTTCTGAGCCATCTGTCAACAATACACCCTTGCTCTGCATGTGCTTGTAGAGAACCCGTTGCAAGCCAGACATCTCGCACTTGATTATATATTCTACTTTATCTGGCAATTGAGACTCGACTTCCTTCTTCAGACGACGCAGCAAGAATGGACGTAATACCTTGTGCAGACGACGAATAATAAGAGTGGTTTCTTCCTCATTCAATTCGACCTTCTCTCCGGTCGTAGCGAACGGTGCGTTAAACCACTGCTCGAATGTGCTGCACGATTTGAAGATTGAGGGCAATAAAAAGTTGAGGAGCGCCCACAACTCTGGCAGTTTATTTTGCAGTGGCGTTCCCGTGAGCAGCACACGATAAGAAGCCAAATAATGAGTATTCAAGACTTGCGTAAGTTTGCAATGGTGATTCTTCATTCGGTGACCCTCGTCAATTATCATGTACTTCCACTGGAGTTTTGCTAGCACGCTCTTGTCCTTTATAACGTACTCGTAAGTCGTAAGAAGGACGTTAAATTTTGTTGCACGCATCTGAGCTTGAATCTGACGACGACCAGTTGGAGAACCTTTGTAAGAAACAACCACCACACTTGGTGCCCACTTTTCAAACTCAAGCATCCAATTTGATAGAGTAGAGAGAGGGACAATAATTAAAAATGGTCCATTAACTTTCTTCTTCTCCATAAGATAAGTTACTAGGGCAATTGCTTGAATAGTCTTACCGAGACCCATCTCGTCAGCCAAAATACCGTTGAGATTATTGTTATAGAGCGAAACGAGCCATTCGAGACCCTTTATCTGATACTCTTTGAGATTACCGTTGACCATGGTCGAAGCTTGTTCTGTAACTTTTTCATGGTAAGTATGAGCGATACTGTAGTACGTCTGTTCCTCCGTTTTATACTCATCATCCTCTACTTTGACTTTCTGCACAGCTTTTTTCTTGTCTTCCTCGCCCTCCCCTGACTTAGCTTTTTGCTCCGCTTTCTCTTCATTCTCATCTTCGGCATCTTCCTCGTCGTCCTCACTGTCAGAATCCACTGCTTCCCATCCTGGATGAGATTCCAAGAAAGCATTCAATTGGCTCATCAGCGGAGCCTCGTCACCTGTTAGGGTGTGTCCAGTGGCAACCTCGATAACTTTGACACGGGTGTCATTGGTTGGAGCACCATCCTCTCCATCTTGAAGCTTCTTCTTTTTTTTCTTGCGCTTTTGCTCCTCCACTTGCTTTCTCTTCTGCTCGATTTTGTGTTGCTTCACCATCTCTGTGAGATTGCTGATGTACTCGTCGGTCTGGGAAAGCAAGAATGCCAAACGTTTGTCTTTTTTCTGATCAATAAGCTTCCTGTAACCTTCTTCATCTTCAGCCATAAGACGACGCATACGCTCTTTCTCGATTCTCTCCTGCTCTTTTTTCTGCTCCCTCTCGGCGTTAGCATGGTAATTGAGCATGGTCTTATTGAGCCGCGCCAATTTAGCCACGTTGTTACGATGGAACTCCTTAAAGTCCTTGGCATGCTGAAGAACAGAAGTAAGAAATTCCTGATGCTTCTGACGACGTTTACGTTCAGCCTCAAGCTTCTGTTGCTTCTCCAATTCTTCTGTCGCACGTGCTTCTCGTAGACCCTGTCTCTTCGTGCGTTTGTACGCTTTCACGTTCACAGCAGTCTCCAGAGTTGTGTCACTACGAGTACAAGCAATGATTTCCGAACGAAGCTTTCGCTGAAAGTTTAACACGCGCAGCATTCGTAACTCAATCTGCGCCTGGATACGTAAATCCTCTGGCATGTTGGTGGGCAAGTTACTCAGTTGCGCGAGGCAAAAGGCTATTCGTGCAGCCACTCGATTTTCACGTTCTTGAAGAATAACGAGGGGATCCAACCCGGCTGGTTTTGCGACGCTGGTCACTCGATTTGTTTTTGCACCTGGCAGCTGTTGCTGCTGCTGCTGCTGTTGATGTTGTTGCTGAGGCGTCTGTAAAACTGGTCGGGGAGGCCCCGATGGCCCCATGCCGGGGGGACCCTGTAGTTGAAGACCTGGAAGAGCCACTGGTCCTTGGGTTGGGTCGATTGGTCGTTGACCCATGCCTGGGGGCGGAGCTCCTCCTTGCACTGCCAGAGCTAATTGTTGAGACAAGGGTTGATTCCTTGCTAAAAGTCTATATGCCATGATTTGTACGCGAAGCTGCTGCAGCTGCTGGGAACTGAAGCTCTGCTTCTCACCCATTCCACTGCCCTGGCCTTGTCGAGCTCTCAGTGCTAGCAATTGAGAATAACGCGGATCCTCTTGCAAACCTTTTTCTTCCATTGAATCTATCGCTTTCTGTAGTGCATTGAGGTTCTCTTGACCTGATCCAGTCGGTCCCGATGGACTGCTCGGCCCATTGGGACCCATTTGACTGTGTCCTCCAGGTCCCATTTGATTCGGCCCTCCAGACCCCACCTGACTCATTGGTGCTGGTCCTCCAGGACCCATTTGATTCGGCACCCCAGGCACCATCTGATTCATCGGTGCTGGCCCTCCAGATCCCATTTGATTCGGTCCTCCAGGTCCCATCTGACTCATTGGTGATGGTCCTCCAAGTCCCATCTGATTTATTGGTGTTGGTCCACCTGGTCCCATTTGATTCGGCCCTCCAGGCCCCATCTGACTCATTGATGCTGGTCCTCCAGGTCCCATTTGAATGAGTCCTCCAGGTCCCATCTGGCTCATCGGTGGAGGACCCCCAGGTGTCATCTGACTTGGCCCTCCCATGTGCCCAAACATAGATGGTCCACTCAACTGCCCTTGCGGTATTGATCCGCCAGAGCCCTGTTGAGATCCAGGTGGTCCACCGGGCCCTGATTGGACCTGAAACAAACAACAAAATGTTCTCTTTCAAGTGCTATCAATATGGAGTCGATTGTAACGAGAATTGAAGTATTATGATCGACAGGGACATGAAAATTGGCATTTTTTATAACTAAACCTACTTGAGGTCCCATATTGGGTGGCATCTGTGAGTGTGGAGGATAATTTTGCTGTGGAGGTGCTGGCTGCTGCTGCGATGGAGGCTGAGCCATGGACGGTCCTCCAGGCGGTGGTGGGCCTCCTGAATATCCATGGGTTGGACTGTGAGGATAGTGTTGAGGTGGCCCCATTGGACTTGGAGTTTGAGGTGGATCCATGGGAGACAATTGAGGCGATGGACTTGCCATGTTACTCCAATCAGATTCCAGCGTTTCTGGCAATTAAGATAACAAAAAATAATGATAATTCTATGTAAATCCAATAATTCTTCGAATATATTCGCAAGTTTTACCCATTGCACAGAAGCAAAGCTTCCTCTTTTTAATGATTTTTGTTTCATCCAATATTTCGGAGTGTAACTTTCTTTTCCTCAATAATTCACTTACCAAGATAATTTCAACGATCAATTTGATCCTTTAAGTTCCTGTGTTGCTCTGCATTGTCTTGGAATTGCGAAAATTATGGTGTACATTTTTCAGATCACCATTCATCGTATCGAATGCTAGTTGTAAAACCTTTTGTATTTTTCTACTACTGGGAACCGGTACGTGGCGTGAAAAAACTTCGAGTCTAGTAATCACGGCTCATAATTAATTGTCAATGCATCCTTACAATAGAATTTTTCACTTTATCAATGGGAGGATAGATGAAAATACATCATGACGAAATGACACGGGTGATCACAAGCCACCGGCCATTTTACGTTCCTCTTGTGACGCCTGTGAACACAAATGAAATAATGTTATTGAAATGTAATTCTTCACGGAATGTAACGACACATTTATTTAAAAATATATAGTTCTGAGTACTCTTACTGATAATTTCAGGGACAAATTCTAAAATATCAATCTTATATCAAAGGGAATGTATATTCCCATCTGCCCAAAGTCCCACCTCTCGTTTTTGAGTTGACTGAACATGAATCATAGAAATACTAGATGGCGCCACCTGTCCTCTAAATTCGCATCGATCTTTATACGTTTATACCTCATTGAAGCTAATTCTATAAATAATGAATGAATTTAAAATAAATAACCAGTCATCATATTTTAATCGCGTCATAAATCAATTATAAACAATAAGTCCCATAATAATTCTGTCGTTAAGCGGTAAAAGGAGATAAATTGATGAAAAAGTAAATTTCATTGAAATTTTTAACAAAATTTATTGTATCTCAGAAACAATGAGAGACTGGACAAAATTGTATAGGACCTTTATTGTAGAGAATTCAATTTCCTATAAAAAAGATTCTATATAATTTTATCGTATCTCGTATAATTTGCGAGATATTTCGAAACATGTGGATGCACAATTTTTTTCAGAGGGAAAATTTGTTGAAAACAAAATTGGATACAGCGCGGGAACTATGTGAGATACGA
>JABSMT010053529.1:0-11975 GCA_018902335.1 Eumacrocentrus americanus
TTGACGGAAAAAAAATAATATGTAAAATTTTTATTCTGAAATATTAATTATTTATTATAGGAGGTAAAGAAAAGTCTAGGCCAAGCTTCTTGGCGATTTTTTTTTCTATGTATGTAGAAATCAAAGTAAATAACTAATATAATTTTTATTCCCAATACAAATACCAAAGTGACGTTAACATTTGTGCAGAATTATTAATCTGATTGTAATTCAATTTTTTCATCGTTCCGAGTGATGCGAAACAGAACATAACTGGTGATTATTTAATACATTTATCGAGAAAATGATAATTGCGATGAAATTCTATGTGTGACGTTATGTTGAATCCCATTATTGTCAAGAGCGACAAGGTTCGGGTGAGGTGCGAGTCAAATAGTTTTGTCATGTGCGCAGCCTCTGTGATCGATTTCGTATGCACAAAGCCGGTGAGTGGAGTCGATCCCATGCGGCAGTACGCACAATCGCGCGTCGAGGCGTTAACGACGTTTCTCGATAATTATCCGTCCCAGTCTCTCTCGAACCGTGGGGCGTTTCAGTCCATCGAGAGTTTCGTTTGTCGAGGCATTGTCAAAATCCCCGGGATGAGCGGCAGCAGCGGTGTATGACATTCCCCTACTCTTCCGCTTAGCTTCCAACTCGTCATCTCGCTGAATATATCGCGTTGGTCGAGCCGGCAATCTCCATTGAGAGTCAACGAATGACCCACCCGACATTCCGAGAGCGATGAGATTTTCCATAGTAACACGACGATCGATTGGAAATGGATATAGGTATAGTTGAACGTTTTCTACATATTTTCAAAACCCTTAGGACCGAGCGCGTTCTGCGGCTATTACCAGCAAATAAATTTGAGAATTGAAAGATGAATTTGGTTGAGAATAGTGATAGTATAAAAATTCGATTGTTGGGAATATCAAGAATTTTCAATTCGACTGTAAAACAAAAAAAAAGTTCATAAGAATCGTATTTTTTAATAGCATTAATAGTGTTCCGTGACAATAGAGAGAAATTATGGATTGCCTAACACAGTTATAGATGGTCGCCGGGGAATCGAGAGGTAGTTAGAGAGTCGCTATAATTGTTTATTCGCTTCAATCGGGACACTGGGGAGATCCACAAACTTGAGGACCTTGGGGAAGTTGTTCTGGCTAATCGCATTTATTCACATTCGACACACTATTGTCACACAACTGTCGACTATTTGGGACTTTAATTCAACGACACCTAATTATTCTGTATCTCTTTGACCGTGAATTGAATAATGATCGAGTGATATTTGTTTTTGAGACAGAAATGATCCGGGAATGTGTGTGCTTTTTACGGACATTCTCTGATAATAAAAAGAGTAATGTGCATAACTGTAATGGTTATAACTTATTCGATTTGATACCCTATTAGGGCAATATAAGAATTCGACGTTGTATCCGTTTAATATGAATGCATACACTTTGTTTGTTATTTACGTCTAGCACAGAGGGCCGGTGAGCAGGCAATATCGTTTTTTTTTGCGATTTATGAATGTTACTTTCAACGTAGATTCATGAAAAGAGCTATTTTTATTCATTTTTGTTAATAAGAAATTCTGATTAAGAATGCAGAAATGTATACACTACTTTTCTCATATCGTTCAGTGAAATGTCGTTTATTTTCCTTTTGTCTCTTTTTTTTGTGCATTCCTTGAACATGAAATTCTCATGTACTACTGGACGTTATATCTACAGTCGTTTGTAATCGTTTAGCTAACTTGGCGAAGCGGCGTGAAACAGGGATTTGAAAAATGGAAAACCGAAATGGACACAGAACTCGAGAGAGTGCCAGAAAAAAAGAAAGAAACATATATCGACTAAGCGTTCGGAATAAAAGAGAGATGAAAAGTCGATAAAGGTTAAGGCACTCAGATTGCAAACGCTGCCACCGCAAATTTTACTAAAATGCTGTTGGAGGTCCTGCAGAGAGGTAATTAAAGTAATGTCGTTTGATCTGTCGCGCGAGAGTATTGCGCATTCTTTTCTTGTCATTGGACGGTGTTGATATGCTATTTTGATATATTCTTTTGTAGTCACCATGTCGGTGATATTTTCAATCGACATTGGCTGAAGCTCGATATATTAAATAACAGTTAAATGTGCGAATATTTGTTGAATACAAATAGATAGAACGCCTGTGTGGGCTAGTTTGAGGCTGCATTGGGAATGGAGATTTTCATATTTATTCAACAATCTGGCGAACCCACAAACGTGGCCGCAGGCGCTCGCGAATTTTCGCACATCAATGCCAATACTGCCAATTAAATATAGCGGCGTTTTTCTGTCCTCTGGTGCACGCACAATCTATATGTACTATAGATTTTCTACATTACTATTTTAGCGGTTCCTGCTATGACAAAAGTCCTCAATGGTTGTCATATAATTTTGGGGTCATTTATCGTCATTTCGATGCTAGAGGCATTATTTGGCCTACATGTTTGTCACGAGATTGGACAATTATAGACCACGGCCTATGCATAGAAGCTGTGATGAACGAAAACGCGTGCGACGTTTCGCTGATGTCGAGCGTGCACGGAATCGCGTGGAAAGGCCCGATGAATATTAGATTCTACGAGATTCCTGAATATTGAACAGCACTCGAGTTTCGTCTGGCAGAACGGTTTTTACCCATGTCGCTGAGTGTTGTACATCCACTTAAGTCGTGCTGCTTAATAAGAATCGATGGCGAGGCATTCTCGAACGCGTTTGTCGGCGCGTAAAAATTTCACGCTACTCTGTCACCATGATTGTGCGAACACGTTTCTTCAGAGTGTTATATCTTGATGAAATGGCTCGCATTTTTTATGTAAAAACAGAGGTTTGCGCTTTTGAGATGTGATTAGTTGAAATGACTTTACCGACGGCAGATCAGAATCCGACCAGTTCGACATGACGGAAAGGAGAGAAGGTACGACGGAGAAAAGGCACATCTGGTATTCTCTAGGAGTCCGTTGGGGGTCGGGATATTCCAGAAGATGGCACTAGGGCTACCGCATTATCTCTGGAGTGCATCTCATCAGATCCCGCGGGCGTGCTTTCCGCCGGCTTTGGAATATTAATGATGAAAGGGGAAGGATATCCCTAGGCAAAGAGACACGTTTCGTGAAGCTCCTTCTTCGTTTCTACTTTGACCGTAATTGTTCTGGATTTGGCAACTTACTATTATTCCCAGAAGAAAATCATTTGATCGTAAAGCATCTGGCAATAATTCATCTAATGATTTGTGTTAATCCTTATTGATTATAATTGACACTGTATTCACAGGTAAACGTGTTAGTATAGAGAACGATCAATATTATCGTATGCTTTCACACGCAACGGAATTGCTCTCTTCAGTCATGTCCCGTTTGGGAATACAGTTCCCCTTATTATTGAGCTATAAACGGCAGCTGACCTCGTTTCGTGCCCCATGCTGTCGTAGCCTTTCATTTGCCTTGCGACTTTCATAGATATATATATCGGGCCATTGGGCACCCTGAATTCAGTTAACGATTTACTAACGCGTTACCTGTCTTAATTAATTCAAAACGTACAATCAGAAGCCGCTCTTTATTCACCAATATTTAGTATAGCGACAAACAATCTAAATAATGTAACCATGTCAATACATCGATCTCCAGGGAACCATCAAGGAGACGACGGAGAACCTAAATTATCACTGCATCATTTTGTTAAGGACTTCATAGATCTTCTCTTATCTCTGTTGCGTTATTTGAACGACTTCAATCGGTAGAGCTTTCTTCCTCAAGTGGTCATTTAGTAAAAGAAACCATATCAAGGACGTTTTTGCCACTGGAATGGAGCAGGATCCCTAACTGCTACTCAAATGCCAAGCCAGAGTCATTCTTCAACGTCGGATTGGTATATGTCGTGGGGAAGAAAACCGGGATAAGAGCTGCTCACACAGGCATCAAGGTGGAATATAAGAAATTACAAGATGCTTACCCAAGTCACCGTAATGGCGAGACAGGTCTCGAGGTTTGCACAAAGAGTGAATGCACGGATCACGTGAGCTGGAGATTGCATTCCTGCACGCATGCTTGGCGAAAAGTACGTTGAAAACATTTCGATTCATGAGGTCTTATATTGAGTTTATTATATACGTCGTGTCTAGCAAAATGAAGTTATAAGTTCTCTGTTGTGGTGGTAAAGTTTAAATGAGATTCCAAAAAGTTGACTTGGAGTCAGGAGCTATCTGTCGGCCTTTAAGAAACTGTCCGTCGGGGATTATGGAGGGAATAACGTAGAGCTTGACGGATGCATTTTATATCTTCTCTTTCCTTGGTGGCGGTTGTCTCGTGCATAGGTGATCTCGACGTTGGTTGTACCTATAAGGATATAAGAAGTGTGTGAGACGAAAAGAGAAGCTTCGCGTGAACACGTCAGGAATGACAAACGGCCGAACGTACGAGGTGGGTACGTGGCTTACCTTTGGAAACGACTTGATCCTCGTCCGAGAAAAACCTTCTCTTTTGTCATTTTTCCGCCCTCGGAAAAAAGTCGGTCTTTCATTTTTTTTTCCCTCCACGTACGTTAGACTAACGTTCAGCGTTTAATTGTGGTGCTCACTAAACCCCCTTGTTCAGCAGCGAGTAAAAGCTTCAATAAGAAAGAGAGAATAACGATTGCCAGGCGTTTACGATACAGAATCCAAGTCGTTATCGAGAAATTTCTGTGATAGGTCTCAAAAGGGGCAGACATACTACGAGATGGATGCTTAACAGATCCAAGAACGTCGATAAATTTTCAATGGCCTCAGGATCGTAAATATCGTCGTAAATATTGTGAGAAGACTGGAGAAGAAGACAGAGTAGAGTGAACTTGTTCGTTTTCTCAGGAGCTCGCGCGAGAGAGTCGTCGCGGGCATCGGCAGTAATTTCGCAGCCTGTGATACATAAATTCCCGAGACTTCGGGAAGGAAATTGCTGTTCGCCAACGGGGGCGGTGGCTGCAAAGAACACGAGTGGAAGGGAGACGAGGCATGCTAGTGTATACACTCAGTTTTTTTCGGGCGTCTCCGAATCAACGAAATGAGATTTTACGGCTAAATTCTCTCATTCTGGGATGAAGAAAAGTTGAAATGCAGTAAAATATGTTGATGTCCTTGTATATGAGAATCCAAGAGGAAGAAGCCGTGGACTTCCTTTCGATTCACGTACACTTTTTTTCCGCGTCGTGAATATGACAAACTCGTAAAAGCTGCTTTCCCACGGGAACTTTCTAGTTCAGTGTGATGAGCTTTTTCAAAGAGCGTCCAGACGAGGCCAAGATGAATAAGGATGCAGTTGAACGGTAGGTTCAAAGTCAGTATTGATCTATTGATGTAAAAGCGACGGCACTAAAAAGTTTTCATCTCTTTGCTCTATGAGGAATCGAATCGAAGTCACTTTCACGCCCCTTTCAAGAGAGCACTTGATTGTCGCAGCTGTCGCATTCTCGTGATCTTTCACTTTAAATATCTCTAAACCCGTTCACAGGTGGACCCAGGATATCAGTGAGGTGTCTTTAGCTGATGATATTCTGAAGAGCATGGTATTTGTTTGAACGTTTTATGGTCAGTAGACTTGATGCACGCGTTACGCTCGCGTCATAGGCTATATTTCTGACCCAAGCGAAATTTAAATTGAACCGCGCTGTTACGTGATGCCACCGCGGACCAATAAGGTTACTGTCCACGATATTGCGAGTTATCGATACATTTACGAGTTCGAGAGTATCATCACTGCCATGCGTTTTTAACAAGGGATTGGATGCGACGATATGTATTTTCTAAACCTAAAAATTACGTCTCGACAATAACTTGTAAATTGAGAAATATTTCGATAATCGATTTTTTATCACTGATCAGGCGCTTTTACAGGTAATTTCTACTAGGGTGATACTGTTATGTTAATATTTTGATTTAATCCGGCAGATCCTGATAACGTAATGAGATCCATCTGTCCCTCATCCAGGGTACATTCTGAAGGGCTCTAAAAGACCTTCATGACTACAAGTCGAGAGTATATTACTCTTTTTAATTTTTTGTTTTTATTTATCTTATTTGTAAAGAGACTCGTCAATGATGAATAACACTGAATTAATCAATAAATCGAAGACAATATACGCAAAGTAATATGCAACTGGAAGGAAAAGGCGAAATAATAAAGCAAATGGACAACCGGGTCGAGTATAACGAGGGTAAAGAATGCCGAGTAAACGGGTACAAGGGGTGGTGGCGCGCGCGACAACGTGCCTATACAACCAAGGCAGATTCCGTGAGTCGCAGCTAAACATTTATAGTAGGACCAGAGAGCTTTGTCCGCTACGCGCGGTGTTGTAGGTGGAATGCGACTGCGTCCGAGAGTGCCGGAGAATGCAAAGTAGCCGCTTGACAATGGGTCTGTACGCGAGGAGCCTCGCACGTATAGACCTCATGCGCGCATTCTCTGGATGGAGACGTTTTTCTTCGGGCCGCTGTACTGCTACAGGAGCGGCTCATAAATTCTCGTTTATAGAATAACCACAGACACAATGACATTTCGTTGTCAATTAATTGTAAAAGCTCCTGAAGTCATCAGATTGTTTATGTTTTTTTCTATGTGTACCTTGAGTTGTCAGTTCTTATTAGCGAATTTTCTTCGAAATCGGTGCATGCGCGAGTCCTTGGATATCTTTTTTTCATTGTTATTGTTTTGCTGGTTTGTTTTGATGTGACATTTATGGTAATAATTTTTTCATTACAGACTGAAGAACTTAGTTGTAGTGGTAGAAAATGGTCCGCCATTACTTTGTTGGGCTTGAGGGTTAAATAACATCAGCAGAACAATGGATCACGTATTTTTTCTGTTCCTTGCTCCGTACATTGTTCCAGAGTTTTCCTCATGCAACAGGTTGCATAGTATTCGGACTTTGTTTGCTCACTCCCTAACTCTCGTGTTGCAAGCCTGTGAATATACTTTATTTCGAGTTCAGCTTCTTTCCAAACTTTGGATTCTATGCGAGGCTCACTTCCTTTTGTTATGATTCATTATCCTTATTACGTCTTCTAAATATCAGCAATAGAGTAAAAGGTAGGATATATTCAACATCCTAAGAAAGTGTCTATATTTACTTATTAATTTACGTGAATTTCACTCTAGCTAACACTTTTTTCATGTTCATCACTGTCGAGTGTCAATAACTGTGTGGCTCTCAATAGCTGTAGGTTACTGATACTTACCCTACTGTCACTCGATCAGCCAGCTGAAATCTGTAGTTGTATAAAACTATTGATATTGTTGAATTGCTTTGATACAGTTTATCACAATCGATCAAGAAACTTCTTGATCCTGGCAGCCTCTTTTATCCTCTATCCGCTAGCTACTGCGTTTGTGGAATTTCAAATATCTGTTTTGCATTCCACTGCACAGCCGCCCCCTCCTTCCTTGGATGGTCCTGGCGAAGCGGTTATACGTCGCTCTGTCGAGCGGGAAAATTTATCCTTGAGCGTTCAGCCGACTCTGACGGCAATATCGTTTCGAATGGGCCATTGGTCTCGCTTTTCCTGGTATCCCCACCGTTACAGTCCGGCGTGCTTTTCTCCTTTACCCATCCGAGATTAAATCTGTTTTCCGCTTCTACCTCCTCCTCGGCTCTTTTTACCATCCCATCTTTTTCGCATTTCTTGCAGGTGAAATTCGATTTGCTCGTGCCCGTCTAAAATTCAGGCACTAGTCTTTTCCCGGTCGACGCAAATATTCGTATCCAATTTCCGTCGTTTAGCGGCATTTTCTTTATGTTCTTGATGTCTCTTTTCTGTCTATATACTTCTCGCTTCAAAGACGTCCTGTTGCTCTTTACTTTAATTCCCCGAGCACTGTCTTTCTTTACGGTACGAAGAAGTAGACTTCGTTTCCCGACTCGTTATTTCTCTGTCTCTTTCCATTCCCAGTCCACGTGGACCCGATAATTGAACGTACATCAAGGAGAGCGACGACGTCGGGGAGATAATTCGCGGTTGGCAATTTGAGTCCTCTTGACGTTGTCGGTGCAGCGATATAAATTCAGTAAACGCCGTCATTAGGCCCAATCCGAAATACCGTGGCGTTTATTAAACTTGGAACTAAGATAATTATCTGTAGTGGGTATAGAGGCCCACCGAGACGACGAAGACGGACCGCTGGGCTGCATTGTTAGGTTTCTTACATTCACCATCTTCTCCACCTTCTCCTCGACGCGTGTTTTTGCCGCTTTTCGTTCTTCACTCCCTCTTTGTTTCTCCGCTCTGATTCGCAGACTTGATCCTTTCACTAAGAATAAAAAAAAGAACGAGATAAAAAAGAGTGGACACAGAATACAAACTGGAATTCCGATACAGCTGTAGCTTCAAGTTATCTACAGAGTGAAAAAATGTGATGGTACTCTTTTTTAGTCGAGTATTACATTTGTCGGGTACTTGACTTCCTGAGAGACAGAGAGAATGAGAAGCGGAAAGAGGTGAAGATATATTAACGAATAGCATGTATAGGAAGGTATAGTTTAACGTGCCTACCAATAAGCTATGGAGTTCGTCTTATTTCCGCTAGAGAAGAGGGTGAAGATATAATCCGGAATGATAGTCAATTTAATCGTACGAAAAGACCTTTCTGAGAATCACTTTTGAATCTACTTGGGCACCTCGTAACATAAGAACGTCAGAGGGGTCAAGTGTCATTAAGTACCCTTTTCATACTCACATAGAAGGAGAACCATTTGAGGAAAAACTCATCATCGCAGGCTATTCATGAAAGGCGATAAAAGAAATTGAGCGGCGAAATAAAGGAGGTGTGCTTTCGGTTTTTTCACGTCGACCGAGACTTTACCTGCCCATTCTCATTGTGAGCCTTGTTGTTTTCTTCGGCTTGATTCCTGATTTACTGGCACAAATGTGATCCTTTCTCCTGATTCAACCAAGACATTCTGCGTATCCTTGTTCTGTCGCGGCTTTTATGTTACAGTGGCATTTTCATGGTTTTATATTATTTAGAAATAATATGGAAATGAAATCTTTTGATGAAATCCCATGTTTGCGAATACTCTTTATTTATGTACTTATTTTTTTCCAAATCATTAACCTATGTCTTCTATTTAGGAAGTGTTAGCGTGTCTGAATGCCTGAGATGTACGACTAAACCTATTTTATATAAAGAAGTCGCTTACCAGACACTCCGAGGTAGGTCTCAGGGGGCCGTCTGTCAGGAGAGGCACTTCTGTCCTCGAAATGGGACGCGTTTCCGCTTCTCACTTGGGAAGTTCAGACGTTAGTGTACATATACACTCACTTTGGTCCCATCTCCCGTTGGTTTAACTCAGCTCCGGAGGTAACTCGAAGTAGTACAAAGTCTACGATTCCCGAGAGTATTCTCAAATATTTGTTTTGACTATGGCTAGTTTGTATGCTACGAAAATTAATAACTCCTGCCCTTTGGCTTTAGCAATATGAATATTCTACTACTATCACTCGCCTTTTTTGTGCTTCTGTTCATGGTCCAACGCGTTTTTGCGTCATCAACAAATTCAAACATGTCGAAATTCGTGATTAGTTTTGTGTAGAGGCATCTAGGAGGTTCTAAGCAAACTTTTGGTATGCTAAACATGCAAATGAAAATCGCAAACAGGGTCGACGCGCTGAAGTTGTTTAACGGTCGACGGGTGCTTTAAAGGAGAATAAGTAAATCCTGCGATTACTGCTGGTTTCATTTGAATATGCTGCCTATCTGTGCCCACCTTTAACCCCTCAAATATCCAGACGTAAGTGATGCACACGAATGAGATGCAGCTCTTTTAATTCATGGTCCTATATGTGTGGTGCCCCGCAAATCCGCAAAATAATGCAAAACTTCAGTTTTATCGTTCTCAAGTCCAGAGAGGAGATCACTACATTTAGCGGTTGAACAAGGGTGGCAATTTATGACCGCTATTGAATTTCTGAAGCTGTGCCTGTTACTCACAAAGCTAACCGCTGTTTACCATTTATCGCACAGGACATCTTGTTAAGCGCTTCAAAGTGCTAAGAGTGTTTTACCGCGCGTGTGGCTTTTGCGCGGTTCGGCACAATAACATTGGACGCTATTATACCCGTAAAGTACTTTAAAGCGATGGGCTGTTTACAAGAAAATAAGTTTGAAGAAAATATATCTATAAAATATTTCCGATTATCATTTCGCACATCAAATTGGACAAATTTATGTTGAAAATTGTTTAACGTTCTCATAAGTTCGTATGTCTGAAAAGGGAGCTTCCATCAAAGTTGGCGGTGCGAGCGCTCGAGTTAATTGAGCTAATCAAGCCTCGACGTGAAGCGAATTGGAATTTCGTTCGAGTTATATGCAGACATTTCGGCATCCGGCAGCCAGCGGTTTTCAGCCAACCCTATGTTCAATCGTCTCGGCCAAAGACGGTAGCACGTTAATTGGCTTGATGCCGATGAATTATCCACACGCGGGCTACCAGAAGAAGCATTTTCACGCGTGTCGATGCAAGGTAGATCGATGCTTGAAGTGTTGAGCGATCGATAAGTCTATTTACCGTCGATCTTATCTTGCTGGGTCTGTCTCGTTCGCTTTTTGGATCGCAGATCTGAGTTATATGTTACATACTTCTGTTTGATTGGTAAGCTTTCTGTGAAATATATACGACTGATCCTTGAGTGCAAACTATGATATGTTACTGTTTTTGAACAATTCCAAAAATAACAATTCGAAACAGCTGAGATTTTAGATTGTTCGATTACCTATAATTTCAGTAATAGTGTTTTTTTTTCTTTTTTTCCGAAAAATGACTTTACACGCTTCTTCTTGATGATGCAGTTTTTTGATCGAAACTATTCAATACGCACTTGATGTGTTAAGTTTCGATATATTACCATGAGTCAGGTTTTTCTTTTCAAGACCGATCGTGATAATGGTAGCCACCTCTATTTGCACCTGTGACTAAAATATAGGCGTGAAATGATTTCGTCGAAGCTAGATAGTTAATGTCAAGTGTCACTTATTATTAGACATGCTTGATTTTGACGATTTTAACAATGGATGTTGAAAGTGGCCGGATACATCCAGAAAATGATTAGCAATTCGACAATCCGATAGTGTCGGTTTCCGGGTAGCCAACATATGCCTTTATAAGCGAATCCCGAGTTTAGCGAAACAGAAGCAATCTCTATAGCTACATTCCGTTTCTGGGGGTTTCCCTTTACCGCAACTCTCGGGACCAGCTTGTAATTGGAGTGACGCTGCGGGGGCTCTTCCTTCCTCTCCCGCAGGTACTTTCCCACCACAAACTCCACCGGCGGCCCGTTATGTAATTATTATAACTCAAGAACGGTGCGCGGGCTTTATATCGAACGAATCCTTGGCTTTCGCTTCTCTTCCTTCATCTCACTTACTCCGGCTGTGGCATATTTGCGCTTGCGGCCTGCAGAACGATGATACCGCGAGAAAGTTTGAGTACGATCAGGTATGGGTCGGGGAGAGTGGAAAGCTAGAGAACGAACTAGCAAGCCCGAAGGCCATTAACAACAGGGCTGATTTAAAGTTACTTCTGCTGATAGGGAACAATATCCTACCACTTTATGTTTTAATTCATACAACAATTCAAATTTACTTTGTTTGTCAAGTCTTCCCTCTTTGCATTCATGATTTTCATGTTTCTGCTTTCTTGTTCAATTGCAGTTTGTCAACGATATTATATTTACATTATTTCAGAAAAAAAACTGGGTGACAATTAATTGAAGGTTGCAGGTAAAACTTCATTATTTACATGTATAGATAATATTGTTACACTCTAAATCCAAGTGTGTTAGCCAAGTGTGTTATTTCCTATCTTTAACATTATAGTCACTTTTAACACACAAGTGTGTTACTTTTATATGCAAAAACTACACGTTCATAACACACTTGTAAGTGTGTTAAAAGTGACTACAATGTTAAAGATAGGGAATTACGCACTTGG
>JABSMT010053540.1:0-11967 GCA_018902335.1 Eumacrocentrus americanus
AAAAAAGGTTCTATAAGATTTTATCGTATCTCCCAAGGTTTTTGAGATATTCGTAAAAATAAAAGTGTCTAAAATTTTTCGTAATTTTTGAGTTATCTTTTTTTACCGCTTCACTACTGAATTATTGTCGAGACAACACGTATCGACTACTTTTCATTACTAACTCAACTAACGCAAGGTTTGCAAGTGCATCGACTAATGTCCTTGATGATCAGTAATACATGCATTGTCTCGATGACTTCACTATTCTTCAATCTTCGCTACTACAGTCACTTATGAGTTCTAATTCTCAAGAAACGTACAATGGTGGAATTAAACTCGAGAGGCGAAAGTCAAGATTTTCCGACTAGATTCTTTTTTTCGTAACGCTCGACAGAGCGCTTTTCCACGTGATGAAACGCTGTTATGGGCAATCTTTTATTAATCGTCCTCCAGCTAATTTATTTTGTATATAAAGTCTAGCCTTTATAAAACAACTGTCCCGAAAAGAAATATCATAGAGTTAGAGGAGAAAAAAAAATGATTATATAGGTACGTGCGAAAAAATCTTTAGCCTCATTCATTATAAAAAAGCATTTGTGGTTTCACTTAATCGTCTTTTTCCGTCATGTTACAATCAGGCGAGAAAAATTATGTCAAGAATAGAATCGTGAGATAAAAAAAAATTTAGTTCTTGACTGTGTATCGGACTTGGTGGCTCGGAGAGTGTAACACGTTACGCTCAGTCGAGTTTAGGTCATTCGAGCAAACTATAAATTTAAAATACAAAATTCTAAGTCTTGCGCATAAATATATCTGATTGTTTGGACGATTTAAGTGTAGTATGTGCCCACAGAGAGGAATAAAGCAAGAAACGAAGAAGAATATCTTTATAACATACGGGAGGGAAATAATCTTGTTCTGACTGATGCCGCTAACTGTACATAGAGCGAAGAGTACAAGAGTTACTTCCGCGTGCGATATTACGTCGCTCCCAACATCTGTCAATGCATTTTACATTCTAAAAGCCCGCGACCTCAATCTTCATTCATCAAATACTATTAAGAATCCAAATTCTATAATGATGCGTCAAAATATATTTGGAACGTGTCTTTATGCATGATTGTCATCAACAGGAGGTGGAACCGGCTCTGGAGGTGGTACAGGTGATAGCGGGGGTGATAGAACGACTTATGGAAGTGGTGGTGGTGGCATTGGTGTTGGTGGACGTCCACAGCCACGTGCAAGACGAACGCAACGTCGTGTCACACACTCTGAAAAGCGTTATCATTCAGGTAGACTCGCTTTTCCACTAATTCTGCATTATCTGCAACGTATCCTGGCCTCTCTGTGCCACTTTCTTATCAACGTAAAGCCCCAACACGAAAGTTTGTCGAGGAAATCGTTTTGCATAGTTTCCTTTCGGTTCTTGGTTTGGTTTTGCCTGTTTTTTGTCTTCAACTATATATGCTATGCTTCGTAGATATGTGTTCATTCTTTCCGCATGCTCCTAATTATATTCCTGTTATGTGTGTCATCTTCAATCGTCTCTTTTCGGCTTTTACCTGTCAACATTGGACGTATTTGACGGTCAAGCTTTTTATTAAAAAAAAAAAATAAAATGTAAGATTGGCAGCGAGATTTAGGATTAGGGCATTGAGAAAAGCTATATAGCGTTTAGATAAAGGAAAATAGGTGACTCTAGCTTAGTCACGTTGTCTATGTGCCGTTGATATTGATGTTGCATGCAGGAGGCCGGCTAGTACCTGGGGGTATCGCCAGTCCTCCGGGATCTGGCGGCTCGATGGGGAACACTGGAGCCAATTCAAATTCCGCCGCCGCTGCGAGACGCGGAAATCGCAGACTTACGCGAAATGAGAGCCGCTACCATTCCGGTGAGTACTTCTTCTTCGACGACAACAACAAAAATACGTCTTATGCTGTTAAAAAAAAGATATTCTTGAAGGATCTTCCAGAACACGGTCCGCTTCTTTCTAGCGTCACCCAGTCGTTGGTTATTGTCATTACTTTGATTCATTAGATGCTCTATAGATATTTGTTTGAATGACTTTTAAGCTCTTTCATTTAACATGAAAACTTCTGTCGGGTAAGTATCTTCACGACTCTAAAATGAGAGGCTAGTACTCTTAATCATTCACAATGCGGCGTGTCATCGTTGAAAAAAGCATTAGTCTCATCGGGTTCCTCATCTGGTGATTTGAGATCTCTTGCCGCATCAGCAGAATGCTCACATCATTCAGCAGGTATATTAGTCGAGAATCGTCTTTTATTCTTCACATTCTGTATCGAGGTATCCTGCATCTGCTTTTCCATGTGCAAATACTATTTCTGGACAGCAAGGACGTGTAAAAGTCTCTATAACAATTATTACGACTGGTATATATGCAACACACGCGGCAATTCTGTTATTGTATATGCTCGTAGATAATGCGTTGCAACTGAAAGAGGGAAGCAGAGAAGCAAAATGTGATCATCGTGCGTTTGCATGCAAGTCTAAATCCTCTGTGTATAATATCTATACGTTATAATGAATTACATGTCACTGTTGCATGACGTAATGTGTTGAAAAACATCTGAGCATTGCGAGCAAATATTAGATGACTAGATAAAGCCACCAAAAAATATAATTATGAATTATTTACAACGAAAACTGGCGAATAAGAAAAATTATTGACAATGATTTTTTATTTTATCCATTTGTTGAAATTCTGCAGAGGTACGACAGGAAGCGGTTCAGCAGGCGTTGGCAGCAATGCAGGGCCGACCTAAGCCTTCACTTCCAATGCCGTCGAAGAGGACGTCAGTGATGGCAAGAAGTCCCGATCGTGAGCGTCGAGACAGCGGCGAGTCGAGCAGCGATGAGGACAGCGTCGTAACGGAAGAGTCACCAGGAGCTGGTGGGCCGACTGGGACCGGTCTCTCGGACACGAGTAGCACGGGCTCGGCACGAGACACACCACCTCCGCCTCGACCACCAGCGAGAAGACCACCACCAGCTGATATTACTGATATTGCCGAGTACACGCCACACGCCTACTGCAATATTCAACCGCCGGACGTGACTCATACGACACAGTCGAGGAGGCCCGGTGCTGACCGTGTTAACCGATATCACGTAGTCGAGGAGAACAACACGGGCACCACGGGGCGTTGGAAGGTTTCCGCTAAAATCCAGCAGCTCTTGAATACGTTAAAGAGGCCCAAGCGGAGACCTTTGCCAGAGTTCTACGAAGACGACGATATTGAGCTAGAGATCGCGGCGAATCCCAAGGATCCAAATGCTCCGAAGCCTGAAGGCGGAATCATGACCTCTGCCATTGGAGAACAACTCTCTGTACCATCGGGCCTGCCAAGATCACTGGAAGCAGCTATTCAGAGGTAAAAAAATCTTCTTGTACTCTATTATTCTTTGATTTTAACGTGAAAATATTTGTAGGTATGGGTCTGCATCATACAAAGCTCCGGCTGCGACAGTCCTGGATCCAAATGGCAAACTCTGCGTGACTTTAACCTACGGCAAGCTTTTGAGTAGATCGCACAAAATAGCCTACACTTTACTGAATAAAGCTCTGAGTCGCAATGTCGGCGACTGCTGCCTCAAGCCTGGTGATCGTATTGCCCTCGTGTATCCCAACAACGACCCCATTAGCTTCATGTGCGCATTTTACGGATGTCTTCAAGCCGGAATCGTTCCAGTGCCGATCGAAGTACCGCTGACCCGTCGTGATGCTGGCTCTCAGCAAATTGGCTTTCTCCTTGGCAGCTGCGGCATACAGGTGGCACTGACCAGCGAGGCGTGTCTCAAAGGCCTGCCGAAGACCGCTGCTGGTGAGGTCGTTGCCTTTAAGGTAAACACAACTCATCCTCTTCCACAATTGTACAAATTCAACATTGTTTTGATGATAAGACAAAAACTATTCTGCTGTTAACCCACAATTATTTCTTAGGGTTGGCCGAAGTTACATTGGTTCGTCACGGAACACTTGGGAAAGACGCCAAAAGATTGGCTGCCGCCACCAAGACTGACTGATGACACTCCAGCATATATAGAGTATACGACTGATAAAGACGGCTCAGTTATGGGCGTCACTGTCACGAGAGCAGCAATGCTGGCACATTGTCGTGCAATGACCATGGCTTGTGCCTACACTGAGGGCGAAAATGCCGTATGTGTACTCGATTTTAAGCGAGAGGTTGGTCTGTGGCACAGCACTCTCACGAGTGTCCTCAATGGAATGCATGTCATCTTCATACCGTATGCCTTAATGAAAGTTAATCCTGCAAGCTGGATGCAGATGATCACAAAACATCGGGCTAGTGTCGCAGTGGTCAAATCCAGGGATCTTCACTGGGGCCTTCTTGCCACCAAGGACCATAAAGACATATCCCTATCTTCACTGAGGCTACTGCTAGTAGCTGACGGTGCTAATCCATGGTCTCTCTCGTCCTGCGATCAATTTCTCTCAGTTTTCCAGTCGAAAGGCCTTCGACCAGACGCTGTCTGTCCGTGTGCTTCCTCCAGTGAGGCGCTCACTGTCTCTGTGAGACGACCAGGACGTGCAGGAGTCAATGCTACCGGTCGAGGTGTACTTTCGATGTCTGGTCTGAGTTATGGTGTTGTACGTGTCGATCAGGAAAATTCTCTAACGTCCTTAACACTGCAGGATTGCGGCCAAGTTATGCCTGGAAGTGAGCATTTTCTTTTAACATTGTGATTATTACTAAAATAATGGATATTTTGCTATGTAGAACTTTTGATAATTACTTTGTTGTTGTTTTTTTAATTTAGGCATTGTGGTGGTGATTAAAATGGAGGGACAACCATTCATCTGTAAAACGGATGAAGTCGGGGAAATATGCGTTCACAGTTCAGCCACAGGCAGCCAGTATTGGGGACTGCAGGGTTTGACGAACAACACTTTCAAGGTGTCACCACTGCAACCTGATGGAAAGCCGATGGGTGATGCTGAGTATGCGCGTTCAGGTCTGCTGGGTTTCCTTGGCCCTGGTGGTTTAATCTTCGTTTGTGGTTCGCGCGATGGCCTAATGACCGTCACGGGTAGAAAACATAATGCCGACGACATAATTGCCACAGTACTCGCGGTCGAACCTATGAAGTTCATATATCGTGGAAGAATAGCGGTTTTCAGTGTTCGAGTGCTGCGGGATGAAAGAATATGCGTAGTTGCTGAGCAAAGGCCTGACTGCAGTGAAGAGGAGGTAATTTTTAAGGAAAAAGAAATGTGTCGGAAGAATGATTTTAATGTTTTTATTTTATTTTTCATAAACATCTTTATTTAACAGAGCTTTCAATGGATGTCACGGGTTCTTCAAGCCGTAGATTCTATACACGCGGTTGGAATTTATTGTCTTGCGTTGGTGCCTCCTAATTACTTACCCAAGACACCTCTGGGTGGTATTCATCTCTCAGAAACGAAAAGACGATTTCTCGAGGGCGCTCTACATCCGGCAAATGTTCTTCTGTGTCCTCACACTTGTGTGACCAATTTACCGAAACCGCGCGAAGTACATTCGGGTAAGTTTAAAGTTACTTTTAATGTTTATTGAGAGTGGCCCCATGCTGGTAATATCGAGTATTGGTTCGCAAAAGTATGAATAATATGTAAGTACGCAATGTCGAATTTATGACCATTAATAGGTTCCATTGACGAATCTAGGTCCTCATGTTCATTGTAATTGACAAGGAAAACACTCATTGCAGAAAAAACGATGTTAATCCTCTGTATTTCCACGTTATTCGATCGTAACAACTTTGTATTGTATAAATGAAAAAACGCAGATACTCGACTCAACGTGAGGCGAATTTATATTGATGTTAGACAATCTTGAATAGGTCTTTTTCGAAGGATAACTAGGATGTGCTTATTGGAAGTACGCTGCGGGCGGTTGTTCTGTTGATTAATTAATTTATTATGATTTACCAGCGTGTGCAAGTTGACTTTAATCACTTATCATTATTTTTATTTCTTTATTGGTCTGATATCACACTTAATTTTTTTTTTTTCCTTTTGGCTGAGTTCTGAACATCGTTTAATTAGGTCTCCGAAAGTCGATAAACAGTATTTAATTGATTTTATCTTGGACACAATAAATTTATAAAGTTCGACACATTTTTTTGGCGCTGACGGATTGTTTTAAAAACGCCAGCCGCAGCGTTGTAATATTTAAAGCTAATAATATCGCTTTATAGAATATTTCAGGGGCCGACACGACACGTTGGCCCCACTTGTTCTAACTTTGATTTTCCGGCCTCAGTCAGGGGAGGGTGTGTAAGCCAGATCATTATTGGGTTGAGTGTTTGCGTTGGTTTACTAACGGCAAGGTGCGGGGGCGTGTAGCGGGGGATTCTGTTTCAGATGTCGGTCCAGCGAGTGTTATGGTAGGCAACATTGTTCAAGGCAATCGTTTGGCATCAGCTCAAGGACGAGATTTGGGTGTTTTGGACGAGGACAGCGACAATGCCAAGAAGGTATTTATCATTATCATCAATTCATTGATGCCCCCTTTCAAAGTCTTATTAATTGGATTTTGTTGCAGTATCAGTTTATATCGGAAATACTTCGATGGCGCGCAGTGAGCACTTCTGATCACGTAATTTTCACATCACTCAACGCCAAAGGAGCTGTAGCCACATCTCTGTCATGCTCTCAACTGCATAAGAAAGCCGAGAGAATCGGCAATCTTCTCCTGGATCGTGGAAGAATCAATACTGGGGACCATGTAGCTTTAATATTCCCACCAGGAACTGACTTGATTTGCGCTTTCTACGGTTGTCTCTATGTCGGAGCAGTTCCCGTAACTATAAGACCACCACATCCTCAAAATTTACAAACAACACTGCCGACTGTCCGCATGATTGTCGATGTGAGCAAGTCCGTTCTCGTTCTCACCAATCAAAATATCCTGAAATTGCTCAAGACCAAGGAGGCTAACAACGTCGTCGACATAAAGAGCTGGCCAACGGTTCTCGACATGGATGATATGCCAAAGAAGAAGCTACCAGTAATGTACCGAGCACCCACTGCAGAGATGCTCGCATATCTGGACTTTAGCGTATCAACAACAGGGATGCTGGCTGGTATCAAGATGTCCCATGCTGCTGTCACTTCCCTCTGCCGGGCCATGAAACTCGCCTGTGAACTTTACCCATCACGTCACATTGCCCTCTGCCTAGATCCTTACTCGGGTTTAGGCTTCGCCCTCTGGTGCCTTAGCAGCATATACAGTGGACATCACTCTATTCTCATACCACCATCAGAAGTCGAGGCCAATCCGGCTCTTTGGCTGTCAGCAGTCAGTCAATCGAGAGTGAGGGACACTTTCTGCTCATATGGCGTCATGGAATTATGTACAAAGGGGCTAGGCTCCTCTGTACACGCTCTCAAGGCTCGTGGTGTTAGTTTAGCGTGTGTAAGAACGTGCGTGGTCGTTGCAGAGGAAAGACCGAGGATTGCACTCACGACGAGCTTCAGCAAACTTTTTTCAGCCCTTGGTCTCAGTCCTCGCGCTGTCTCGACATCGTTCGGCTGCCGAGTCAACACTGCAATTTGTTTACAGGTGATTCATTGACTATTAATAATAATTGGTAACTCGAATACATTTAACTCATTTTTCTTCTGCCTCTTCTTGATCAGGGTGCTTCAAGTCCCGAACCGTCGACAGTTTACGTGGATCTTCGAGCGCTTCGCAATGATCGTGTGTCTCTCGTCGAGCGAGGAAGTCCTCATTCTCTCTGCCTAATGGAGTCTGGGAAGCTTTTGCCTGGCGTCAAAGTCATTATCGCCAATCCTGAAACTAAGGGTCAGTGTGGCGACTCGCATTTAGGGGAAATTTGGGTGCAATCAGCCCACAATGCTAGTGGATATTTCACGATTTACGGCGACGAGAGTGATTACGCTGATCACTTCAATGCTCGATTAGTCACTGGAAATACTGGGGAAGTCTATGCCAGGACGGGCTATCTTGGTTTCTTGAGACGCACGGAGTGTGTTCAACAATCAGCTGTTGGCGACGTTCCGGGCGATACTTCGGCTACTGAAGTGGATATACCGCCGGGTGATGCCGAACTTCATGATGCTGTTTTTGTTGTCGGCGCTCTCGACGAAGCAATTCTCCTAAGGGGTATGAGATATCATCCCATTGACATTGAGAATAGTGTTATGCGGTGTCACAAGAAAATTGCGGAATGGTAAGAATTTATTGCCTCTTATCTCTGCTCTTATCAGATTATTCCTATATTTTTATCTGCTTTAGTAATCCAAATATATTTATTTTAATGTTATCACACTATAAGTGCTCTTGACATTGACTTAATATTACGTAATCTGAGCTTCTGAATAATCGGTTTGTCAATATGAGTTAATGACTGATGTGTATGTTTTATAAATTCCAGCGCTGTATTTACGTGGACCAATTTACTCGTCGTCGTTGTGGAGCTCAATGGGAGTGAAAGCGAAGCCCTGGACCTCGTTGCACTTGTTACCAGCGCCGTTTTAGAGGAGCATCATCTGGTTGTTGGCGTTGTCGTAGTTGTCGACCCCGGAGTAGTACCGATTAATTCACGTGGCGAGAAACAACGGATGCATCTGCGCGATGGATTTTTGGCGGATCAATTAGACCCTATATACGTGGCATACAATATGTGAGCACTCATGGGAGTCACGAAGATTCTAATTAATTTTATTAACATTGTTTCATTCATGACGATAGATTGTATGCTATCTATCTTATTTTCTTCAACTCTCAGTTGTGTAAGAATTTTGACCGATCAATTGCTTTCATACGACTATACGTAATGCTACGTATTTTTTTAAAATGCTCTCGGTCTCTCGAATCACAAATGAGTTCGGGGTTGTACAGGGCAGCTATATGTCATTTATTTTATTATTTCTCAGGCTCCGTTTTGTCTGGGGCAGACTGAAAGATCGGTCGATCTAATTAAATGCATACGTTATTTTTACGTAGTATACTCGGATAAGCATAAGCACCATATGCCCTTTGTACTCAAGAAGGGCTAAACCACGTATTAAAAAAAAAACCATGTCATTGGCAGTGCTTGAGCTCGCTTCTCGTAGGCAACGTTCAACGTTACATCGTCCAATTCGTTTCATTTCCATTTAATACCGTAATTGTTGGACTTGAATCCTCATTGGCTTAATTGATACGATGATAAAAGAGTCATTGATAATTTATTGTTAATTATTCAAAGGAAAACAGAAAAATTCTGATTTGAATACAAACAAATACGTTTTTAATTTTCCAGACACCATCTTGTCACGAAGATGTACAGTTGTTAATAGTTTTTTAATTTTTTATTATTCGTTTTAGCTTTAATAACTCACTTGTCTTTCCTTTGGAACTGAGCCGACTCGCCTCCACTCCTCTTTTTTTGTTGTTACTTTTATCTGCATCTATTAGCAAGATAAAGTGATCGTGTATCTTTTAGTGCAATACGCGTGTAATCTAACGAGCAAAGCCCTTTATATTGCGATGACTGATATATCCCTGTAAATAATTCAAGTTGATTGAACGAAAAGAAATTATAAATTTTTTTTTCCTACTTTAACGCGACGAGAATCGGCCTCTGCGCATGTCAAAGTCTCGAAAATTTTAGCGCTGACATTTATTATTATACGATAATTCAAAGCATTGTGCCATGCCATTGCATCAAAACATCATTAGTTTTCTTTTAATCCTGTCTCTATGTCATTTTCGTCTAGGAGAGACGTTATATTTCAATGTATTGGCGGATTTCCACACGTATCTCGTTTTATGATGTTATTAACAATTACCGATATTACAAAGTAGTTACAGCAACGAATTACGTAGCGTAGAGACTAATCATCTTCGTCTGGTGTTTCAAATCCCCCGAAGAAATTGTGTCGTTGGGCCTACACCTTGAACGAGCAATGTCGTTCCAATTAATTTTATTATATTCACTTTGAGGAAAAACAATAAAAAACCCTCAATTAAACAAATGTGTTGAGGGTTTCAAGAGAAACGGGCAATCGTGAATACACAGGTACGCCCGAGATAATGAAGTTGTTACGATTATAGGTATGAACGGGGAAGAGTGTGTGCGCATGTGAGGAATGTGGTTTCTATTATGTATAAATGTTGATACTAGTAGTTGGTAGAATTGTGGAATACTTGTCATTTTACTATGTCGCCCACATTCATCCTCTTCTCCAACGCCCTTCCTCGATAGTAAACGAAAGATTTGATTCTACACGTTCATTCATATGGCCCTTGAGCATTGATCAGCCTTCAAGGATCTCTGACTCTCAGGTCCTTGATGGTTGTATTCATGTGTATGTATATAAATGAGACCCCCGTTTTTTAGAGATAATGATTATACTTTATACGTTGAGTATACTTTAATATAATTATTAATTACCAATAACTGTCGTTAGGACTTATAGTGTTTACTATGTCAGACTAATGTTAATCTCGTAGGCTCCCCGATAATTAGACTAAAAAAAGTATTTGCGCCCTGATTATTCCCCCCTATAACTTCCCGAGTAATAGTGAGAGAAAAACAATTGTAAGACTGCCGTAGCAGTTTTTGTAGCGTTTTTTAAAAGAATGAATGAACGAAAAAAAAACACACACATTTTCTCTTGGCAACAATAATATAATAAAAATTGCTCACGAATGCGTTTACATATTATTGCGCCAAGTAGCCCCACACACACACGCACATTCAACCCAATACAGTCGCAATTCCATTCTTCAATATTTAACGAGGAGCATTGCACAGAGCGAGTCATCATTAATAAACATAATGTACATTTTTTAAAATTCTTGTCTAAGCATTTATTATTTATTATTTCTCTGTAAGATACGTTTTTGTGCTTTTTTTTTTTTTTTACAAAAACGAAGAACACGGCGGCGGGAAAATTTAAAAAAGCCGCGCGCAACAGTGCTGCCAATAGCGGGTGGCGAAAAAAGGTTTGCGGAATTGGCCAGCCTGGATATATTTGATTCTTGCGCGGCGTCCTCCTTGTATCCCGCCAAAAAGCGAATGTGGTATGGCTGAGCGGCGTAAACGTAAACTTCCGTGGGTCTCCAACACCAGTGTAAAGGAAAGAGAGAGAGAGAAAAAGAAGAGAGAAACAGAAACGCCGGACACGAACGTGTCGAGCAGTCGAGCACAGTCAACCGTTGGCACTGGCCCGCGTTACGGCGTTACCGTTGTTCCTGTTGGATCGTTTACGTCTTTCCCTTTTCAACGTTTATTCGTGGTGAGGTGAGTCTCTTGCTATAACGAGACATTCATCATTTCCTCACGTAACGTCAACACACCATATTATTATGTACGTTTCAGAGAATTCGGATACAATACAATGTTTCTCTAACAATGTGCAGTATCGTTGATTACTGAGCAATTTGGTCTACGACACCAAGTATTTCATTACGGAGTCATTCAGTTGGAGAACTTTTTCAACGGTTTTTCAAGGTATTCGTGAGTAAAGTATTACTTTTATCTACCGTTTCAGCTTGAATCACGTGATATCTGTGTGAATTTCAATTCTGAACGTCTGAGAATACATACAGCTTACTTTTCCAGATCCTAACAATTGAAAAGCAATTATCAGCGTTCGTTTGATATATAAGTTTTTTTTTAAAGCCAGTTGAAACCATGTAACCTGACCTGATGAATGAGAATTGAAGCATTTTGGTGATGGGCGTCGGAAATTGTGGGCAACAGAGAAAAAAATGTAGTTGAAAAGCGAGCTGGCACTCAGAAATAAATTTGTGAGCGGTTGGACATTTCGTTATTCGTAAGGCCTCAAAAATATATTCAGTAGTGAAGCGGGAGTAAATACGTCGAGATAAATTTTTCATTAGGATCTTCGATAAAATTGATTATATCTCGAGAACTATAGGAGATACGACAAAAAATCAAGAGACCTTTTTTGTAGAGAATTCAATTCTCTATGAAAA
>JABSMT010053551.1:0-11965 GCA_018902335.1 Eumacrocentrus americanus
TAATTTTCTAGATATAATCAATTTTGTAAAACATTTTACGAAATGTTTTACAATTTTTTAACGTTTTACAAAATTGATTATATCTAGAAAACTATGATACATACGACAAAAATGCAAGATAACTTTTTTGTAGAGAATTTAATTCCCTACAAAAAAGGTTCTATGAGGTTTTATCGTATCTCCCAAGGTTTTTGAGATATTCGTAAAAATGAACGTGTCTAAAAATTTTCATAATTTTTAAATTATCTTCTTCCACCGCTTCACTACTGACTTGTTTGTCTTTCTGCTTTTCACTATGCAAGCTGGATTATAAATTTTTGAATATCTCGATACAATTACCGGCCTTGTCAAGACACGATCTAAATTACTGGTCAATCTTCTCCAATAAAAATATGTACTTGTGTAGCTTGGTAAACTGGGCGCGTGTGCAAGTGGCACTTTGAATGACAGTTATAGTATAGTGGCGGAGGCATTGCTATGGCCAACCATGCGGAATGGCGATCAGCGGATCAGAATCGACTTCCAGGTTTTAGCGCGTTACGGACCACTGAAAAACATGCAGCCGATTGGATCGTGTATAGACGTTCGAATGCTATTGTATGCGGCACGTTACATTTTCTCAATTTTATACTGAGATCTAGGACTCTCTTGTTGCGGTCCAGCTAGTACCTATTGGCCTATTGCGCCCGGGGGACACGCGGAAGGAAATTAAAAAAAAAGCGCATTATATACGCGAGGAAGGTAAACGAACCGAAAAGCGACAACGTACATTATTTGTTGTACACTCACTGCTTATGACAAAATCGCAGTGTAAGACAGGCTGAGAAAGATAACCATTTGTCGAGCGTAAAGCAATAAGCAATGTCGAACGACAATGATTGGTCACGGATCGACTAGCACAAGTGAATTACCGGCAACTTTGAATGTTCTGTTATATCAGTAAATAAAATGTTATTGTTGAGCCATTAAATTAGAATCAAGGATTATAAAATATTTATGTTTTTTTTCTCAGACAAGGTAACAATACCTATCGTGTCAAACGAGACTTATTATACATGATATGAATGCATAAATATAGTAAATAGTCAACAGAGCTAAAGAGCGAGAGATGGTGATTCAACGATATCGACAACCTATCTTAATGCCAATGCTCTCCATCCCCTTGGGGCTACGCGTTCATTAGGGTCATTAACATTCGATCGTCGTGAGAGCGCTGATAGCGATCGATCGATCGTCGAGTCTTTACCACCGGAAATGACCATTCATGTCGAAAGACAACGATTTTACAATGCGAATCTAATTGTGCGCGTCTATCAACACTACACGCCTCGAGTTAGAAAGTTGAGAAACATTTTCTCTTGACTTCCTAGCATTAGTTTACTGTCTAGATAGTGTCGCTATAGCTACTAGTGTATCGACTAGTGTATAATTTACGCTCCAAAAGAAAAACTGTATAATAAATAATAAGCAAGCATTTAGAAACGCTCTTGAGTGAGTTATTCATATCATAGTTTCATAATTAATTTGTATATACAATACGAAAGGTTGTTAATAATCCTGCATCTCTAATACTCCTTGTACAGTGTTGATAATGCCACTACGTAGGTGGCTACAGCGAGAATCACCGTGCATGCATGCCAGGCATTAGTCCATTTATTTTTGTGCAGCTCTGAGGACCTAATAATTACGTGACCTGACGAAGGCACCGATTACTTTGATGGGCCGGTAAACCAGCTGGCGAACAGAGTCTCTATATACCGCCGAGCTAATTGACGTAGCACGAGCTGCTGGAGGAAAGTAAAGGTGAGCCGCGCGAAATTTCCATCATCCAGCGTTTATAGAGTCCACTGTACAGCGAACGAGTGAGAGAGAAGTTGGAGTTGAGCGCCGCAAGCCTTGGATGCACGCCCTATATATGCTCGGAAGAAGCTCCAGTACGATCTTTGCGCGAGCGCACCGAGAGAGATCGCAATTACGCAAATTGCTGCTCTGTTCTCGCCTCCTGCGGCACTTGAAGCCCTCCGGGAAGAATAAGGAATATATCAAGAGAACAAGGATAGGAGAAAAAACATTCAGGAGATAAAAAAGAAGATATCTGCAAGTTTAACGCCAGAGCATTTTTTTTTCTTGCCATCGTCAATCATTAATTAAACGAAATGAGAGAAGCCAAATGAAGGAAAATTCCGAATAAAATGGAAAAGAGAAGAATTAATTAGAGACGGCCTGAATGCTCTTAAATGAGCAAACGTGGAAATTCATACAAACTCGTAATTAGCCGAGTGGAATCGGCTTCTTGGGCTACTCGATAATCGCGATAATTTATGCTCAACGTGCGAGTGTACTCTCCCGATGCAGAGCGTCGCATTGAGAGTGAGTAAAAGAGGAAATATAAGAGTTAAAGAAAGATATCCTCACATACTGTGCGTATATATATACATATATAACCGTAAATAAAAAGCGCCGCGAAATGTCGCCCAATTAACAGCGAATTGGAGCGTCCGAGGTCGTGCATTCGATCGAGCGACATTAACGACTCGTTCATGCCCAGCCCCGCCAAAGGTGAGCGTCATTAACGCACGAGTAACCCGGGGCTTTTATAAGTGTATACCGCTTTAGCTCGAGAGATGAAAAAGAGAGACCGACGACCTCACGACATCGTCTACTTCAACTTCAGATCAGCGCCTGGCCATGGACCTTTTACGATTTTATTATTGGCCCTTTGCCTTCGTGAAATTTATGTTCTGTTGTATAATCATAATTTCAATGCAGATGACTTTAAAAAAAGAAATATAAAAACAAAACTTTGCACATCGTTACGTTGAATATATTCCATGGGCAATTAATTGCCTATTTTTGCTTTTTTAATTCTAAAATCAAAATTGCTGCCTATGTGTGCAAATGTATAGAGACAAAAAAAAAAGGAATGACAAAGTGTGAAGGATAGGTGCATATATATATAGTATGCAGTGGAGAACGCGAAAGAAAAGAGACCGAAAGAGTAGGAGGCAAGTGGAATGTATGTGGTCTCGAAGGAGGAGCTGTCGGCGGTGAAAAATCACGCACCCCGCTACCATTGCTGCAGTCAGAGCATCTGCTCTACATACCCAGGCTCTCAACCGGCATTTCTGATGTCTCATACACCTAGAAGAAGAAAAAATAATTAAAAGATCAATTGAATGCCTTGCTTTTCATCTATAAACTCTATATGACAAGCTTGAACTTGATAAATTGTAATTATAAAAATTATAAAGCTACTTACGGAGAAGCAACGCTGGTGTCTCTAGCCTAGAGCGCTAGAAGATTTGATAATGCTCCAAGCTTGATTGCACACTTGAGCACTCAATTAAAAGCCATAAATTCCTAAAAGAGAATTTTAACAAAATAGAATCATTGAAAAGATTTTTTATTTATTAAATTGAAAGACTTGACGTTGAGAACCTCGCAAAATCAGAGTGTGGTGAAGCGAAGCAAGATATATACGTGCGCTAGCTGGGGCTACCGGTCGGTCGGGTCGGGTCGCCGTTCTCCTGGTTTCATTTATCTCTTTTGGTCGCTTTTGTTGTATTCCTCTTTGCGCCTTCTTATACCTCGTGCAGGCCATCAGAGCAACTCTTTCTCTATTCCTGAGCTCTCGTTTTCTTCGCTCTTTCGCCCTTCCCGACTACTCGATCCCGAGTTGCGTGGCATGATTGTTTCATAATTATTTTCATAAACGCTTCAAGTACTTGAAGCCTTTCATTGTTACACAGTGTTCCATACGCCGGCGCAATGACTTTGAAAGTTATTTGCGGAGATAAAAAATGTTTGCTTGAATTAATTTACGTCAAAGAGTTGATGAAGGTATAGAGAGACAAATGGCCCTGCGCACTACTACCCACGAGAGAGGAATCAATATCGACGCTCTGCACAAGTGCACTGAGAGAGTGCGTAGATAACAGTTTGCTGCATGACTTGGAGCATGAGACATGTTGTTCAAAATGTCCGAGTTAATACAAGTACGTCAGAAGTGTACAGATGGATTGCTAACACTGAAGATCAAGGCAGAGAGGGCATGAGTTAAATTAGAATAAATAGAAAAATTCGTACTACTTTGGAAATGGATGCTCGACTAACATTGGGCATCAATATCAGTATAATACTGACCCTCACAATATTCACTGGACTTCTCGTTCTCCCATTGAAACTTTTGCTCGATACAAATTATGAACAACAAGCTGACGACAATGAATTAATGAGTCCCATTGAAAACCAACGAGTTGACATAGAATTCAAAAGCCTGAGACTCTGTCCAGGGGACTATAAACACTGGATGAAGGCAATTTTCTTCAGCAACTATGACGGAAACTGTACTTATACAAGCTCGAGAGAAAGCAGAAAAATCAGCAAGACCACCGGAAATACTCCAATGATGAATGTCATTGAAAATGGAAAAGATAATGTCACGAATTTCTCGGGTGTTGGATTTAAAGTGATTCGGCCAAAGTCTGTTCCTGTCACAGATCACATTCTTGCCCTGATGCTAATTGTCTCTGTGATAGGTGCACTGGTTGAGATCCTACGAATACGCTTCAGTAATCCCCAGGTATACGTCATCATGAATATGTTGAATTTAGTTAGTTTTGTTATTTTCTTTTCGAATTAAATTGTACTCGTTTCTCTATTTCTGAAGCAAGGGCAGTGTCTTAATCGTCATTCCTGAAAATTCAGGATTCCAGTGTTGAAGGAATCGTTTCGAGGAGATCGTCGATCGTGGAGCTAATGCTACCATCAAGGAGATGCATCTCGCGTGAGCCTGTGAGGACTCAGATGTCACTGGACGTTCCGGGCTTGCATCGCTCGCCACTTCGAGTTTTCGGTAAGAATTTTAGCTAACTCTTGTTTATTTATCGCTTATATAAGCATGCTGTGATAGATAACATATTAATACAACTGAAATGAGATATGGATGTCAAGAAGAAACATGAAAAGTTGCGTTCCAGGGTCGCGTGCACCGCCGCTAATTCGTAGATCGTCATTTCCCACTTACTTCACTCCCAGCATTGCTGACGATCTGGTGAATGACTCTCCAACGCCACCTCGATCACCTAGGAGGCCGTCAGTCCTCGTTGACAATGATTCCTGCACTTCGTCCAGTCTTCACCGACGATCAAGGCTCATTCGACGACACTGAGAAGACACTCGTAACAATTAATAGCGCTATTCTACTCTTAACTACTTATAACACATATTGTGGAACCTGAAACAGAAAAAAAGCAACAATGCATCAAAATATCTATCTCGCTGTAAGTCTCTTTAACCCTTTCAAGGCGCTGATGATACCAAATCTGTCGATAAGTCGATAAGAAAGTAAATATCATTAAAATTTTTAACAAAATCTATTATATCTCAGAAACAGTGCGAGATTATGCAAAATTGCATAGGACCTTTATTGTAGAGAATTTAATTTCCTACAAAAAAAGATTCCATACAATTTCATCGTATCTCGTGTAATTTGCGAGATATCTCGAAATATCTGGATGCACAATTTTTTTCAGAGGAAAAATTTTGATGAAGACAAAATTGAATACAACGCGGGAACTATGCGAGATACGATAAAAATGCATATGACCTTTTTTGTAGAGAATTTATTTTCCTACAAAAAAGGTCTATAGGAATTTTATCGTACGACTCACAGTTTTTAAGATATTACGAATAATAGAAATATTAAAAATTTTCGTATTGAGCCTGAAAGGGTTAGACAAATTATCTTGTATCTATAAAGTCTGATGTACCTATATTTCTATGAATTAAATGTGAAATAAAGCTTCTACAAAACTTTACTCTGAACCTATCACTGCATATCAATGATTTCAATTGATTTTCATCGTCATTCGATATCGAATGTCTTCAAGTGAAAAATAAGAGGTTAGATACTTACAAAAGCTCAATTATTCAGCGTTGACGACGTTTAAAATCATTTTTCTCATAATATTATTAGAAATTATAGGTAGGACAACACGCTTTCATGTCCGATGTTATTTTATATCCACTGAAAATAGTAAAATTCAAAACAACCAACGTTTCTGACCGAACTTGGACGCCATCTGTCGAACGACGCCATGATTAAAGATGGCGCCGGCGCGTCGAGGTTGACTATCTCGTCGCTAGGCGTCACAACTTTCGCTTGACTTTCGCGCCGCCCTTTCGGGTCATTCCGTGTCATTTCGTGTTTCGACGTTGTCAAACATTGTCAGCACGACTCTAAAGCTGGTTCAGCTGCAAATGAATTGTTTTTACAATTGGCAATAGACCCAAAATAAATTTAAAAAACACCAAGCACATTATAACAATTACCAAAATGCTTGCGTTACAGGGATACGGCAGTAGCGACGACGATAATGCAACGGAAGAAGAGACAAGATTGCAGGATGTAAAAAGTGAGGTTAGAAATAGCTTGGAGACCACAGAATCCTCTGTAAATGACGAAATCGGGCCTGCAATGCCTGTAAAGTCTCTAACTCTTCAGATATGTGCTGCACCTGACGTTGTACCCACGGTAAGTGAAAGAAAAACAATAATTATCAGCAATTTGTTGCCCTGCAAGACATTTAGGTACTTATCACTATTTCTTTGTATTACAGGGTACAGAACTGTGTCTTCGTCATATCGATAACACTCTGACTGAGCTTAAACACAATCCAAAGTACGACGAGCTCTTTGCTCCAGAAGTGGGTCCAGAAAATCCATTTAAAACCCAACAGCAACGAGCTATGAAGAATATACTTTCTGGGTATGTGGAGAAAGCGCACATCAGTGAATTCCAGTTTGAAAATCAGCGAAGAACATTTGCGAGCTATGGTACATACATGAGAAATGAAATGTCTAAGTAATCCTATTCAAAGTGGACAGGAATTTAAATAATATGTTTTCCTGCAGGATATGCATTGGATCCAACTGTAGATGGAAGTGCAGAAGAGGGCAAAACGCTGATTGGTGCCACAGAAGTTGCTGAAGAGACTGGTGCCAAGACAGTTTTTGAAACTGCAGCATTACGTCCGGCTGATAAGAGAAAACGAAGTCGAAACAATGACCCCGCAGACATCGAGGGCTTCTTGGGCCCGTGGGGTGGTTATGTGGATGAGCAACGAGTAATTAAACCGACGGATGAAGAGGCAGCAGAGCTCGAGGAAATCTTAGCCAAGAGAAATAAACGTGGAAAGCAGACAGAAGAGAAGCCGCTTGAAGAAAAGACAGTCTTGCATATCAAAGATCCAGTCGATTACCAGGGACGATCGTTCTTGCATGCTCCCCAAGATGTTGGTGTGAATCTTCGATCTGAATCACCACCTGAACGGTGCTTCCTGCCAAAGGCACAAATTCACACATGGGAAGGCCACACCAAGGGCATCTCTCAAATTAAATGGTTCCCTAAAACAGCACATTTGCTATTGTCATGCAGTATGGACTGCAGAGTCAAGCTTTGGGAGGTCTACAATGAACGACGTTGCGTACGAACTTACTATGGTCATCGTCAAGCCGTTCGTGACATTAGTTTTGACAACGACGGAAAAAGGTTTCTCTCAGCTGGCTACGATCGTTACGTCAAGCTTTGGGACACAGAAACCGGTCAATGTATCAGTCGTTTCACAAGTAGAAAAATTCCATATTGCGTCAAGTTCAATCCTGATCCAGACAAGCAGCATCTCTTTGTCGCTGGAACGAGTGACAAGAAAATAATTTGCTGGGACATCAGGTCTGGAGAAATTACACAGGAGTACGATCGACATTTGGGAGCAGTCAATACCATTACCTTTGTCGATGAGAATCGAAGATTTGTCACGACTTCGGACGACAAGAGCCTTCGAGTGTGGGAGTGGGATATCCCTGTGGATATGAAATACATTGCTGACCCCACGATGCACTCGATGCCTGCTGTTACACCATCACCAAATCAAAAGTGGCTGGCCTGTCAGAGTATGGATAATAAAATTGTTATTTTCTCTGCTCTGAATAGGTTCAAAATGAATAGGAAGAAGAGCTTCAGCGGTCACATGGTCGCGGGATATGCTTGTGGGCTGGATTTCTCGCCAGACATGAGCTATCTCGTGTCCGGTGACGCTGATGGCAAGTGTTACATCTGGGATTGGAAGACAACGAAGATGTATAAAAAATGGAAGGCTCACGATGGAGTATGCATAGCATCCCTATGGCATCCACATGAGCCTTCACGACTTGCCACGGCGGGGTGGGACGGCAAAATAAAATACTGGGATTAATTCATTGTACATACTATGTCTTTTAAACGTGAAACTTTAATATATGTGTATATATATTTAGTTGGATTTCTTGAATACATGAGATACATCTTTTATACCACCATCTCTATGTAGAAAATTATTATTCATTTCCTTCAACTCTGTATCAGTCAATTTTATTAATTGAGTAGCGGCATTCATTAAAATCAGGTAAATAAAAGCCTGGATGTCTTTTGAAATAGTAAAAATATCTTTCAGGGCATTGAAGAATGCTACTTCATGTAAATTATAATCTAGAAAATTCATGGCTCTAGTATGAATGAATGAATGCTCCACGACAATATGGTCGGCGAAAATCAATAGCTCGTGCTATGATAGCTCCTCGAAAGCGCCATCAAGTGTTGCAAGCTTCCAGTACACCACTGACGTTCGCAGTAAACGATTAACAATATCAACCAGATCTTGTGACCAATTTTTGGTCACTCCGGGTCCCAATTAGTTATGTTAAATAATTATTCAACAACGAGGAAGTCGTGAATTAAGAAAAATCTGTTTTCTAGATGCCTATTGTTTGGTAGAGAATTAGGTAAATCTCGATACAGATAGTATATTGTTTTGATAGCAAACTCAGCTGATTTTAAATTTATGTCAATCTCCAACTGCTAATAATAAATACAATTCAGTACTGAAGTCGTAAAAGGAGATGAGTCGAGATAACTTCTTCATTAAAATCTTTGACAAAATTGATATATATCTCGTAAACTAAGTGAAATACGGGAAAAATACAAGAGACCTTTTTTGTAGAGAATTCAATTTCCTACAAGAAAGGTCCAATAAGATTTTATCGTATCTCTCAAAGTTTTCGAGATATTTGTAAAAATAAAAGTATAACATTTTTCGTCATTTTGGAGTAATCTTCTACCGCTTCGCTACTGAATTTTTCCTTAATTTCCTCGAAAACTAAGTGAAATACAACAAAAATATAAGAGACCTTTTTTGTCGAGAATTCAATTTCCTACAAAAAAGGTCCAATAAGATTTTCTCGTATCTCTCAAAGTTTTCGAGATATTTGTAAAATTAAAAGTGTCTAACATTTTTCGTCATTTTGGAGTAATCTTCTATCGCTTCACTACTGGATTTCTCCTTTCTTTTCTAATATGCTCAGATAAACGTCTTGAATTTCAAGGATGGACAGCGCAAATTTGGGCTATTCCTATCATTTACCTTCAGGTGGATGGAACCTGAAGATTCGAAATGCCCTGACACAATTCAGTGACCTCTTCAGCGAGTTTAACAAGTATATTGCACCTGCCTATCATCATGATCGTTGTGAAAGGTACATTAATATTTAGTACGAATAATATTTTAATCTTTCAAATTACATTTATCATCTTTTAGATCTGTTCCCATGCGCCTCTACTCCATGCACAAGCGCGAATTCGTCATGGTCTTCGTTGCCTTTTTCGCTTGCTTCGGTTTAGCAGTATTTATTGGCCTCGCTGGACCACCGATCACATCCACAACCGAGCAGAAAGCGCGTTTGAATGGCAGTGAGATGGCAACTGGACCTTTCATCATGAAGACACCGACGCTGTCTACGTACAGTCAACAATTATGGGTCATTGCTAAATTCTCGACATCAAATACTGATGGTAAATGACTATTTTATAATCTTTAATACATTCTCAGATAGCTTTAATCATTATTTTTATTTGCAGATGAAAGATACGACAAAAGTTTTCAAGTGAGCGTCTCGATTGATGGGATTACGCCAGACGCTAAACTCATATCGGTTTTAGCATCAGAATCTGGACACAATAGGTGAGTTTAATGAAGAAAAATAGACCAATATAATGCTGAAAATGTATATATTCGTCTTGTAGGACACGACATCTAAAGTGCGAAAGGCAATCGTGCGAGGAACTCGTCGTAGCTCATCTTGGTTCCCTTGATTACACGCACTACATTATAACAGTGCGTTTTTATGGACTCGAGGGATTCCATCAACGCTACGTGATTCGGGACCTCACATTCTACGTCAGTAAGCAAATAATGTCACCTGGAATATACCAGATTTTTTGAATATATACTAATTTATGTGCGATTTTGTTTCCTAACGATAAGCAGTTCAAAAACTACAATCCAGCATTCACCCAAATCGAGATTTGGTTTAGGCTGATTTTCCTGCTAGCTGCGTTCGTTGTAACGGTAATTTCATTGACCAATTATAGTTAATTAATTGGATGTTGTGTGGGAAATTTTTTGACGATAATTCGTGTTAATTTCTATAATTCGTAGTGCTGGTTTGGTCACTCTCTGAGAAAGTATCCAATGAACGACTGGTCCATAGAGCAGAGATGGATTTCTATCCTCCTTCCACTGCTTATCCTCTACAACAGTAAGCTTCACTATGATAATAATTAAATTTATAACAATTTGATTTTTAAATCAATACTTCTTATTTTCAGATCCCCTATTTCCTATGATATTTTTGATGAATTCCTGGGTGCCCGGAATGCTGGATGCTATAATGCAGACAACATTCCTCTGTGCAATCCTCATGTTCTGGCTGTGTGTTTATCATGGCCTGCGGCAGGTAATATTGATGAATAATTCAATAGTGAAGCGGTAAAAGAAGATAACTAAGAAATTCCGAAAAATTTTATACACGCGCATATTTACGAATATCTCATGAACCTTGAGAGATACGATAAAATTGTATAGGACCTTTTTTGTTGGGAATTAAATTTTATACAAAAAAGGTTCTTTGCATTTTTGTCGTATCTCCCATAATTGTCGAGATATAATCAATTTGGTAAAACACTTTAATGAAAATATCTAAATACCATTTTTCTTAATCTTTCTCGTTTTTTTTTTAATTAGAATGAAAGAAGACTTGCAACGTTTTATCTACCTAAACTTGTGGTGATTGGATGCCTGTGGGGTGCAGCTCTTACCCTGGCTACGTGGCTCCGGTGCACGGAGCTTGAAGATCCTACATACAATTATGTGCTCGACACGTCCAATTATTATGTAAGGAAATTTACACGCGAGATATTGAGGTGATTTGCGTTAGAATACTTTGGTAATTAATCATTTAAAATTTCAGGGATTCAAAGTATTCTTCTTCACCGTTTTTGGCATCTACATTGCATATCTTCTTCTCCTGATGCTGCGGGCATACAGCGAGTTACGTTCTATGCCATTCTTTGGTACGTAATTTTTATTTTACAAAAATAAAAATGTCTTGTGTATTAATTGAACCGTATTTTTGCAGATCTTCGTCTGCGATTCTTGACTCTTCTCGCTGTAATAGTCGCTGGAGTATGTGCCCTGGTAACAGCCAGGCAATTTGGAGCTGGTGTCCTAGAAGACAGTTTTGCATCTCGTCTCTCAACTTATTATAGGACATCTGCCCAATTTATGGCTCTCTATGGTCTGCTGAATTTTTATTTATACACGATGGCCTACGTTTATTCACCAGGAACCCAGCAAGTCTACGGTCAACGTAAGTTTCCTTTATATACATGCAATTCTGTAGTGAAGCACTAAACAGAGATAAGTCGAGATAACTTTATCATTAAAATGCTTTCACAAAATTGATTATATCTTAAAAACTATGGGAGATACGACAAAAATTTAAGGGACCTTTTTTGTAGGATATTTAATTCCCTACAAAAAAGATTCTATAAGATTTTATCGTATCTCGCATAATTTTCCAGATATAATCA
>JABSMT010053562.1:0-11950 GCA_018902335.1 Eumacrocentrus americanus
AAGGTCATATAAAGTTGTTTCTATCACTTCCGGTTTGGCGAGAAAAAATTATATTTTGAAATTTTGTTACTAAAAATTCATTTAAAAAAGTCCAAAGTAAGAATGTAATATTTCTACATTTCATTTTTAATATTTCTTTTAATATACGAAGTTTAGGCCAAGATTTCTTGGCGAATTTTTTGCTCATTCACTTTATTTTAATATATGAAGTGAAGAAAAGTCTGGGCCAAAGATTTCTTGGCGTATTTTTTTTTCACTCGCCATGTATACATGAATGCTCACTCGGCTAATTTTTGAAGGCGCAGCCTCCCCATCGTGGCATTACTTTCCACCGAGAAAAATTACTACCTCCGGGTATATACATAAATGCCCGCGCGCACAAGTGCAGTCCAATAGCAATTTAGTATCGTTTCAGATATTTCGCTGCGCAAGACCGACGAATCATATTCTTCTTTTCCTTCTTTTCTTTATTTTAGAATTCCAATGGATATGGATGCGTATACCTGGACATAGAGAGACCAAAACTTTCTCAAGTTATTTTCATCTTTTCTCGCACACCCTGATAATTCTTTTGCCGTTTCCCCTCAGAGTCTTCTTCGCTTGCCAGTAAAAGTCCAATGTACTTTAAACGGCCAATTTGGCAGCCGTAAAAACAACATTTATTTATGGCTGCTCGCTCATCGACTAAAAAAACCAATGATGAAGAAAATTATGTCGAATAAAAAAAAAGAGAACATTTTACCTTCCATAGTTGAGGCTTTTTTAAAGATACTTTGGATATTTATGCCCTTGCGGAATCCTCATTGAGTCTAGACAAGTCGAAAGCACTTGACATTGTACATCGAATGAAACGGTTGGGTTTGGAACCGACTGATAATACAATTCTGTAGTGAAGCGGTAAAAGAAGATAAGTCGAGATAACTTTTTCATTAAAATCGTTTCACAAAATTGATTATATCTTGAAAACTATGCGTGATACGACAAAAATGCAAGAAACCTTTTTTGTAGAGAATTCAATTTCCTACAAAAAAGATTCAATAACATTTTTTCGTATCTCTCAAAATTTTCGAGATATTTATAAAAATGTAAGTGTCTAAAATTTTTCATAATTTTTGAGTTAGCTTCTTTTACCGCTTTACTACTGAATTTCACTACCTTCTCGAATAATTTTAATGAAAAGAAACTTCTGTCGAGATTATAGTCAAGTATCTGCGAGCGATCGATTGATCGGCTGGTATTATATAGCTCTCATCGTCATACACTCATCGCGATCAGCAAACGATTGCGTGCGCGCGACGTCGTTTTGCGGGCCGACAAAGGCTGCAGCACGATCGGCGCCTATCGACACGTTTCAGTGGTTTTATAATACCGTCCGGGTATTTTAACACAAAGCCCCGGGAATTTGTTCTCGTCGTCTCGAGAGCCAGTAGCCCGCGTTGCCGCGACATTTTTCGGCAGGGCCGAGGGCAAAAATTCAATCTGTCCGCGTTCGCTGCGGACATATGAAGACAGGTTCGAGGCACACTATTATTGTCTGCAGCATCATCCTCTATAGCACATAATGACGCGAGTTTGATTTAGACAGCAAAAAATAATGATGTGATGGATAACGTCTGTCCTTTCTTCATCAATACAAGAGCTTTATATCCTTTCCAATCGATTTTTTTTGCTTCAGATAGCTCTCTATTGAAAATCGAGTGGAGTTTAGACGATTACATCTACTCGGCTCAATAGAGTCAAGATATACAGGTGGTTGGCCGAAACTCCGCCTTAACGGTGATAAGCAATAGCTTTAGCTATTTTCTAAAGAAAATTCGCTAATAAAAGCATCAATATCTAACTTGCATTGATTTCTGCATATATCTGACGAGTTGCCTCCCCAAGAATGTTTTGATACGCACATTGGTAAAAAAATCCGGTGAATGGAAGCGTGCCATCTTGGGAGGTCGCGATGTAGCAGCAGTAGGGGGGGGATGACTGCCCATCCTAAATATGTTATTAGTTTGGTCGTATAACTGCTTCATTTTGAGTGGATGGCCTAAAGGCGATCATCTGCCTCGCAAGCTCAACGATTTTGCACATAGACACACTGGACCACATTGCTTCAGCCCTCCCAGAAGTTGTGCGACCGGGGAGGCCTAGATTGTTTAATCGTCCCCCCCTAATCAATGTCTCGCCACCCTGTAATTTGGGATGAATCGTTCCATGAGACGCTCTCGCCACGACAACCAACATCCCGTCAGCATAAAAAGGGGGTGGCAACGTCTTAATTTTGACTGGCCTCCAGCCTTTAATAATCCTCGACATTCACCCAAATGATTATTTCATGTTTTTACGTGGTGGGCATGGTAATAAGAACTTGTGGTCATGCCAAAATGTAACTATGCAGAATGACGCTGCAAGAATAAAAAAGACCATGAAATCGCTCATAACGCAGACACTGGCGGTCCTTATGAAAGAAAGAGGATTGTCGATTAGTCTAGAAAGAGAATGAGAGGCAGTTGTAACATTTCTTTACATTTGATGGTATATGGCGTCTGATTATTCTGAAGGGTTTAATGTTACACTGATTAATAGACACGTTTGCCGACATTGAGTAAGAAGTTTATGTTAATCTACATCTTTAGCCTCAAGTATAGACGATAATTGCTAAAATTAGAGGCCTCCGCGAACCGTTTCATGTTTCTTTAAGGACCTAAGTGCATTTCTTCTTCACATAATTGTGACGTTACTCTTGGGCGAGTGCTCGCAAGCTATACGATCGCTTTTGTTGTTCGGTGGTCATTCAAGCAACCGACACGCCAAATTACTTACTTTATTAGATATATAATTATATGTGAGAGGTACCTTTGCCTTTTTCTCAATAAGCAAAAAATCGGCAATGCAAGGGCAGGACATCGAGACCTTTGTATGTAAAATCTAGTAGTTCTAATTTAAACAATAGACCTGGCATTTACCCATATATGCCTAAATTATGCTCGAATTTGAGATAAATCACCACACAATTCCACCCAAATTCCCTTTTATCGGGTACAATTTAATTGTTTGACTATTTTTTCGTCCACTAAAATTCATTTACATATACATTCGTGGACATTATACCCGACATATCCAAAAGACCGCCCAAGTTGACGCATGCATGGAGTTCCCAATTTCATTATATGGAAGTTTTTCTCCTTTTATCTACATCACCGCTGGTCCAAATTGCAATCGGTGAGTCTTAAAACGCTAATTGCAACCACCGGAACATTTTAGGTCTGAGTATTCACCATCAGAGTCAAGATCACGTATCAGGAATTAACAAATTGCCGATATATCCACCGCGTGAATGGTCTTGGAATTCGAAAATGCCAGGAATTACTGAAGCCTTCGAGAGGTCCTTAAGTATTCAAGGACCCATTTCATGCGTTTCCTTTTGTAATAACATCTCGTGATGCATATGTAAATATACACTGTAGTATCGAAACTTGGCTGTAGGTCTGGTCCTCTTGATGAAGAATCTGTACGATAATATATAGTGTTTAAGAGGTTACGCCACTTTGGAAGGCTTAAGTGAGATGGAAATTTAGAAAATTTATTATGACGCAACTATATGTACAGTAAAATTTTCGTGTCCATGATGATAATGAAGAGAAATGCGATTATAGTCCAATTATAGTCGGATTTGTCAACTTTGCCACATCTTTGTCAATTTGACAAAATATTCATTTGTAGTTTTTAAATAGCCGTAAGGTGGATGGCGGAGTGGCAAAAGTAATCTCAAATGGTTTTGAATTGAGATTACAAAGTTGTCAGTCAGATTAGTTGGATAAGTTCGAAGTGAGGGTTGTGCTTCTTCTCAACGTGAAAGAGAGGTCGACTCGGAGATACATATTTTACTCGCATTCTCACTCATGGACTCCAAGGTCTTGTAGAGGTGAAGAGCTGTTTATATGGCTTCGTAGAATTATCAGAGGAAATGCCGCCGGGATTTTACCTAATACCATGAGGATTATGGGGTTATAGCTCTACGCCCAGTGTCATTTATCTGGCTTACAATGAACCACTATTATGGGTATGAGCAGGACCATGACATGGAGGGACCGGTTTCTTTTTGTTGAGGATTTCCAATATACATACTACCTATTATAAAAACGAAAATTTTGGTCGTACTTTAACTCTTTTTGTCTGAAAAATGCATTCAGTAGTGTGAAGCGGTAAAAGGAGATAACTCAAAAATTATGAGAAATTTTAGCCACTTTTATTTTTACAAATATCTCGAAAATTTTGAGGGATACGACAAAATCTCATTAAACATTTTTTGTAGGAAATTGAATTCTCTAGAAAAAAGGTCCTTTGCATTTTTGTCGTATTTCACATAGTTTGCGAGATATAACCAATTTTGTGAAACGATTTTAATGGAAAAGTTTTCTCCACTTATCTCCTTTTACCACTTCACTATAGCATTGAATATTTCGAAAAACTCTGATAATGCCGAATTTTCAATTAATGGTAATTTTTACTCTAAAATTCTCTCTCCGTGTATATGACTCTAACCGACTACTGTTCAATGCTGGCGGTTATGTATGGACAGGCATTCTATAAATTGCTCAACACCCGAAATTTTAATACCGTGAAAAAATTAATTTGCCGCAGGTGATGCAGTATACATGCATATTCGGGTTCATGCGGTTTGTAATTAAATTGTTACTCCGGGCGACCGCATGCCAATCGACATGGGCGGTCATCTTGGTCAACACTGAACACCCACACGCTCTAACGCATCATATATTCACCATCGATGATTTTTTATCTATATACAGTGTGCATGTGTGTGTACATGTGTATAAACGATAAATAACCTGGAGTATTAAATGATATCCTATAATTGTCTACAAATGTGGGCGTCCACAGCCCAGTTGGTCAATTTTTCACAAAGGGTCCAAACGCATTCTGCAAGTTCTCAATTTCATTTGCCTTATACCAATATGCATAACTCGGTATCGACAAAGTGGGTCCTTTTCATGTGGACGTCTACAAATACAAAATAAAGTCTACTTTAGCCTTATGTTATTTTACGAGCGGAAGTAACGACAGCAAAGTGCTCAGAGTGCTTGAAAGTATATAATGAAATGAGTCCTGATGACGATGAAAGAGAGGTACAGTTTAGGTAAGACAGGAGGCGATTTCGTTGAACAGACAAATAATTGGCAATAATAAGTGATGATGGTCGGCTACAGTATTAGTGTTGGATAATTTTCTCCCGACAGAGCAGATGACATGAACACGCTTCCGAGACAAGACAAATTGGATGTTTGCAGCAGACTGAAGAGAAGTGCGTGACGAACGAGTAAGCAGGACACGTTGCAAGTGGCATGGGTAATGAACACTCGCGAATGATATAGCGTAAAAAAATTAGTGACGGAGACACGGGTCCATTGGAATCCATGTCGCCCTGTGCGCGACCACCCTGCCAACTTAATTAAGGAAATCGAGCTGTCAACTGTAGTAGCCCAGTTTAATTTCCGGTGATGACTTGTCCTACTCGCACGCCTCCTGTGATAGATGATGATGATGATGATAGATAGATAGATAGATAGATAGACACAGTAGGTAGATAGATAGATAGAGAACCCGTGTGCCAAAGTCGAATTGCTCCTGCTATTGAATGGAAGGCAAAGTAATTAAGCTGAGGGACACATCGGGACCTCCTCGGGGCATTGCCCAATGTAATTTTGTTCAAGCGGGCCAATGACTCTCGGACAGGCCAGCAGCATTGATTATTTATCGTTAAGATATACAGACGTTGTTCTCATTAAGTCACCAGCAAAGAACGCTCCCTCTTGAGTGTTGCATAAATAAATCACCAAAAATACAGATGCTCTGTAAAATCAATGCGCCAAGTGGAGACACACCTGGTGGAGATTTTATAAGTTTGATTATTTAGTCTTTACAAAAATATGTGAAATCATTTGATATTGCCAAGAACATATCATGATGTACTTCCTGCGGATTAGTTTTCCAAATTTGCTTAGGCATTTTAATTGATTTCTGTTTAGGTTTTTCAAAGAATATTACAGGAAGATGTATACTTGGCGCGATTTTTCTACATCGAACAAGTGGGATCAAAATTAGATGAAGTTATTTTTCGGCGGAATACAAATACTTTTCTTTTTCCCAAAAAAATGAAGAAAACTAAAAAATTAAGCAGGTGTATAAATTATAACAGCCAGATCATATCATGATACTCGCTCTTCCAGTTATTTTCGAGCGCATACAAATTCGCCTCTATGTATATGAAACTAATCAAAAAGGCACATAATCATATACGCCCGGGTGCGAAATCACGAACTAGGCGAAATAGAATCTGAAAAATTTAAATTGGCCTAGATGGGCTGGGAGTCTCAATTGGATGGATCTAAGGATTTTTTTTTCCTGCAGCTTCAGTTTACATGCAGTTTTATAGGTTGGAATAAAGAATGTGAGGTGCAGAATAGAAGCAGGCAGCCGCTCCTACACCATATAATGCGGGACCAAAAACACTTTTTTTTCTGGCGCGCGTAGCGACGAACCTGTGATTATCTCGAAAAGGACGGGGCCACCGAAAAATTGCCAGCGAAATACTGCAAGACATTTTTATGGGCTGTGATTGGCGCGGTAGCGAATGTAATTGCCACGAAATATTTAGAATGCCGAGTACGTTTATAGGATCCTCAAAGAATAGAGTAGAAGAAAGTCCTCTAGTGTCGGAGGTTGTTCAGGGATGTACAACCCCCTACTGGTGTGTATATCTTCAAAAAGAGTGAAATAGTCAATATAATGCAAATTTCTAATTCATTTTTAGTATGAGGATTATTTGAACAACTTCCGTTAAAGATGACCGCTCCTTTTAAGTGACACATGCACCATGCACCATTGAACGCTTACAATCGTCTCTTGCCGTTTGAACGGTAGAGTGGAGCAACGAGGGCGACAGGTACCCCAGGTACCTTTGTATCTGATGCTTCAGATGAATTCAAGGAGGGTTAAAAAAAATTTGTCTTTAGGAGACGTCTTTTATTTGCATGCTCCTGCAAGAACGCACATTCGAAAGAAACCAGGACACGTTATACACTGCATCTGCTCGATCATCATGCACGTGACCCTGTAGGTGTTTTTTGAGCTGTTATATATACAAACCTGGGGCGGAAATTGGTTTTATAACTTCAACTAGGTATAGTATAATCGTTACGAGAACCCTACGTGCCCATTAGCTTGTCTCACGACGAGGGTTCATTCATATGAGGGTTTCCCTTTCAAATCACTTTCCCTGATTGACACTCAATTCATGTCGTGTCGCTGCGTGATTCGATCGGACATTATTGTAATACGACCTTGATCAGCATCACCTTGTCTTCCTGTAACCGAGGACATATGGATTATTTCATTACATGTCGGAGCTGCATACAGTTGGCAGGTGGACAGCATAAAGTAGAAAGATCTTTAAGATCAGGCTTGTCTTCATACATACCAAATCCTCTTACGTGGTCAGCTTGCTCGCATCACATCTTGAGATTCTTGACACCTTCAATGGTTTAATACACATATCCTCAAAAAGACACATTCTCTGTAAATGAATGCGCCAAGTAGCAACATCTCTTTTTGATGCCATCTCTTAATTTTCAACACTCACATTTGCTCTTGTCTTCAATGGCAGTGGCATTTATAGGCTTCCTTAGAAATTGGCATTCGCCGTGAAACACCGTGATCGCAACCGATGAATAATAATCGTGTATTCCAGGCTGGTAAAGGAGGAGTTAAGTCATAACATGGGTCCACTTATAGTATTGATGCATACAAGAAAATGAATAATATGGGGAAAAATGATGACGGTAAGTAAATGCTCCGGCCTATACATGGTGGGATTTAACTCCCAGCAGCCTCTCAACGTGTGTTGTCCTGCCATCAGGACAATATATATGATGATTACAGAGACATGATAACCCAGCCCTAAATCACTACGGGTCCTGTAATTTGAAGTCACGCTGCACGACACTCATGACAGGTTGTTCGTTAATAGCGTGAGAATATGAAAGGGTGATGGACCCTCGACGTAATTTTTTATGAAACGCGGTGACAGTTTCAAACGAATACACAGACCTGAATGATCAATGTATACCGATTGCCTTAAAACTTCAAGAAATCTAATTCCATCGCTAATTTCCTTAGGCGCTAATCAATACCTGACGAACATCGTCAGGTTATACAGTCAAGAGAGCATATATAGTCTTCTCACACCACTGCTTCTGAGCTTTAAACTGATGAGTCAAAGGCCGTGCCATTAGCGTATGTAAATAGCGCGCTTGGATCGAAATCAATTATCAGGTCTGTCGAGACTCCCTTCTCATCCTATGCATAACAATGAGCGAGTGAGGCCCACTTTTGGACGATCCCACCAGTAGATTAGGACTTGATTATCCCAGAAATACGTTTCACCCGAACGATTTGTATGTGGGAGACAATGGAACGGGTTTTCGATAGTTCTTCAGGTTAAAATGTGTAAATTCCACCATTGAGATCACCTTAGCGAATATCTTTTGCGGGAAGACGACGGCCATGGTCACTGATCTCAAAGCTCCAATACATCCTCATTGCTTCAAAAAAAATATTTCACATCACTGCGAATATTTTATAGACCCAACAAATGCCATAACCGACCAATCCAAAACTAATTCCAAAGCTCCTCATTTCTTTAACCAAATCTTCCAGTGAGCTGTAGATGAGAACCCAGCTATACTTTTAATTTCAGAGATTCAAAATTGTTAGGAAATACCCTCAGAACCGGATGTGCTCACTGTGCCACAGTCCAGGACATGAGGGGCACGCGTGTTGGAATCATACGACGCTATGCGTCACTGTATCCATGCATAGCGTGCCAGAGTTGTGTACCTCCCCCCCCTCCCACTCGAAGCTCGCGAGTCGCGGCGCGTGTCAACCTTGCGTTGGCCTTGAAACCACGCGACTGCGTAAGCCAGCATATATACTCTACTGAGCACTCTCCGGCTCTAAGGTGTGTAAACGACTTTAGCGTCCCAGCTGACTCGTTGGAAGACGAGTTGCGGTCAGTCGAAGTCCAAGCGACGATGTAAAGATCAAATAAGAGATGGACATCGATGGCCAAGAGTCCAAACCTCTTATGTCCATTTTTAACCATTTCATGCTGCAGGTGATGTCCCCACTCCTCTCGCTTGCCACTAGCGTGTATTGTCCCCACTCCAACATCCTTAGTCCCATTTAAGTGTGATTTCGGCCCGTTGCACTACGAAAGGTTTAAAAATTTCTGAGTCCTGCCAACTAATGATCCAACTAACCTGAAGCTAAAACGCTATTAACTAGAATAATACAAAACATGTGCATAGGTGGTTTGGATCAAAGTTGGGACTTTTAGAAGTCGACATGTATTACGAGCTCAATAATGACAATAATTTTTCAGGTAACCGTGTGGTCCACCCTAATAACTATGAAGGGTACTTCAAGGTACATGAGTTTGTTGGTAGGTGGCAGCAGACTCCTACGGTGGTCAGCCGAACGAAACGACGGGAAACGGTAGGGGACTGTATATAAGATAACAGGAAGATTCGGTCCCCCACGCTTCGAATGGGGTCGAGTATAGGGGTCGAGGACCGGTCCGGAGGCTGGACAAGTTCGCGAGATCATTGTTGTGTGGCAGCACGATGCTGACTCGGTATCCACTTCAGTTATAGACCCGTTCAGTGTTACTTTTTTATGCGGATTCTCTTGGTCTACAAATGAGCTGAAATGGTTGAAACCGTTATCGACAAAATTAATGGAGCAATAAGGGCATTCGGGATGTAAAAGAGAAAATAATAATTCACGTTCCAATTCAATCAGAGATCAATATTTATTTGATGCTCCTTTATAGTAGTAAGCGTGGTTTTTCTATTTTCAACAATAGATATGAATTATAAACTCAACCTTTGCACTCATAAATATAAATAGGACACTTTTTCTCTGATCCATCAATATCACTGTCACACGTGAGACCATTCACAGCTAAAAACTGTAATTAAAGACTAACTTTGCAAATACAAATTAAAAAAAAACATAATTACAAAAACTTGTAATGCTCTATTATCATTAAAGAACATTTATACACTCTCGCAACCTTATTATTGTTGTATTTTTTTTAACATGTAGACAACAACAAAATGGAAGACCTCGGTGATTCTTGTTGCATAAGGCACTTAAAAATAATACACATTAATTGAATCTATTTACAGACAAAAGAACATACAGTGCAAATAACGACGATGAGGACAATTTTATATCGATCATTAATAAAAATTATTGAATTCATCGCGCATAACTGACGTTTAAATTTTAAATTTTATTTACAAGGCACTATGTTTAAGGCACAGCCCCATAGGCTATACTGGCCGTGATGGGTGAAAATCTTTTGATGCTCAAATGCAAATGTTAACCGGCTAGCAGTTGATTAGTAATGTATGTGTATAGTAAAACAGCAATTACCAGGGCCTCCATGGTTTACCCTCTAACTCTGGCATGACACTCTTTCTTATAACAAGGGCGAGGGGCTTCTGGAGGGGTGGGCTGTACACCCGTGGGTCGAATTCCGGATCGCTTGTATAACCATTGGCCGGCGACGTCGCGACGTCTCTGTGACTCGTGACGGTGGTGAATCCGGGCGATTGCTCGCGAAAGGAGGTGGGTGGTGTCTCGAATGCGATGGGACTCGCGGCAGACGTAGAGGTTGAACTGGTCGAGGACGAAGAGGACGAGGCGGAGGCTGTGCTCGCCGTTCTTTGAGGAATGGGAATGAGTGTGGGAAGTGGCGACGAGGGCGCGGGTGACGACGCTGGTGAGGTTACAGGGGTCGCTTTCGCGCCAGCGGGAAGAACGAGGGCAATGTCTCCGTTTGGCAATCTTGTAGGCACTAGTTGTAGACCCGTGCCATTTGCATTTGTGAAAAAAATTCCGTTTGACTGTTGCACTTGAATTCTGGGTGTTGCATCTACTTGCGGCAGTATGTGAACCTGTAGTTGTGTAGTTGGTGGTGATGCTTGAATCGTCGGCAGTTGAGTTGATTGACTGTTAGTATTGTTTGTCTCGACGGGTCCGAGGCATGATGCCAAGTGGGCCATCAGACGGCGTTTGACGGAGGCGTCCAGACCGGGAAACCTGCCAACCTCACCGGCGCACTCGGTGAATCCAGCGCGAAATTTGTTGAGCACGTTTGGGTCTGTCGCTGCGGCTAAAGCAACCTGTTGACGTTGTAGGGTCTCCAGGTGTTTCACAGTCATCTCGAGGATATCGGCCTTCTCCAGTTTCGAGTGTCTCGCAGGCTATAATCAGGAATCATTTAATGTTCATTAGTCATGATTTCATAATTATTATTCTTCTATTTTTTTTTTGACTTGCAACTTGTGAATAAAGTTGAATGACGAAATTAAGACACGTTTAAGAGAATTAAAAATCAATTTCACTCAAGATTAATAGGAACGACATAATATATCATATGAATCTGTGACATTTCAAGATACTTACGTCTTTTTTCATGGCATCGAGAATTAAAGTCTTCAGATCATTGAGGCAATTGTTGATGCGGGCGCGACGTCTTTTCTCCATAATCGGCTTGTTGCTCTGTAATAGGGAATAAATGAAGTTTTATTAATAAAAATGTGGATTTAATAGCGAAATCTTTATGAACAAATGAGAAACTAATCCAACTATTCCGATTATTATAACACAAAAGACACTAACCCGTCGATTTTCACCCGATCTTCGCGTAGTACTGGTGGTTGTGGTGGTGGTTTGCGCCGGCGGCTGACCAGCCTCTTGAGGCACGTGCGGTGCCGGCGGAGTCGCGCCAACAGAAACACCACCCGACGGCATTGTAGCACCCACTCCAGTCACCATTCTTAATACTTGAGTATGTATATATATATATATA
>JABSMT010053573.1:0-11949 GCA_018902335.1 Eumacrocentrus americanus
AAAATGCATAGAATCTTTTTTATAGAGAATTCAATTTCCGACAAAAAATGTCTCTTGCAATTTTATCGTATCTCTCATAGTTTTTGAGATACTGTAAAAAATGTAAATTTCTAACATTTTTTATAAATTGTCGACTTATTTCGTTTTACTGCTTAATGACGGGATTAATGAAAGAAATAAAAATAGAAATGTATTCTAATAAAACGATTCTTTGCAGTTATGTTTTGAGAATGAAGGAATATGAACGTGAACGTCGACTTTTGGAAAGACAGCAGAGGAAGGAACAGACTTTGAATGCTTGAATATTGATTCATCTGGTTTGGTCGATCCAAGTTTGCTTCTGTCGTTAATACTTAGCAATTACGAAAGACAAGGTTTTTATCTTGTTGGTGTAAATAACTTGAAAGAAAAAAAAAATAAATGAAAACGTCAACCAATTGTTGATGGGAGCTCAATTGTGTAATACAGAAGACTATTAACGTTAATCTGGATTTTATTATCTTCAATTGAAAACTAAAGAAGGATCTTTCATTTAATCATTTAAGATGTAAATATTATCATTTGATATCCTTTAAATGAGCGTCACTGTTCTACCTGCAAGCTCTGATAATCGATAAGAGCCAGCTTCCAGCGTTTCAGGTATAGCTGTTCGTACAGCTCGGCGTGCAGTTCCTCAGTATTTTTTTTATTTAATTAATTTCATGGTTTTGGAAGTTTCACAGTGATGTTAAGTCTGTGTTTTCCTTATTAAAAATACTTTGGATTATTGTCTGAGCGAGGATATTGAAGGCGAGAGTGTAGGTAGTATAAGGACTATCAGAAAGGTGAGACATATTCATTCAAATCAATTTTTTTTTTTTTTTTTGATCAATTATATTCGATCATCTTTGTACACTAATTTCCTTATTAATACCGATGCTGATACTTCCACACCAATGATTTAAAAAATAGAAATATTTCTCCTCATGCGCACTGTAGATACCGCATTGCTGGTGTGCGTACCTTTGATTTGATTAAGCACTTGAGAATCTCCAAATATTTAATGATAAATAATAATTGGAAGAGAATATGTTTATAATACGATTATTACAATCTTCTTTTTTTACGAATTCAAAAATCTTAAAATTCAACTTATACTATAAATAATTCATTTACAGTCTGCATAAATAACTTGCGACTGAGAGATAGAATTGAGCATACTTATATTTACAGCACTTCTATATTTTATATACTTTACACAAGATGCAATGATAATTATTAAATTTCTACATCTGTGTTTACATATGCATCTTAAAATCATTTTTTGTTTTAAATCATTATCCAACATGACTCGAGCTATGAGACTATTTATAAAGAATAATAAAACTGTATCATTGAATCCCTAGAGTTTGGCTAGAAAACACATCTAATGCATTCATTGCACTCCATGTAATACAACCATCGTGGCCGGTAATATTGATATTCCATTTCTTTTTACAACTAAAAAGTGTCAATATTTGGCACAACTGCAATGTCCTAGATCATTTCCTTGCTGTTTCATCGTATATCCATCTCAACAATTCGACTTATTCGCTCTTGAGCTGCTTGCCAGACCTCTCCTTGCGATAGGCCAGTCTGTAGAAGTCTGAGAAGAGAATGAAGAATATCGTGGAGTGAAGAAGAAGCAGGGTAGCAACGAGTTTTGGGTATCCACAATCAAAGATCAGGGCTTGAGCGCTGTGGATGAACACTAGGAAGAATTGAACCTGTAAATATAAATAGAAAAAAAGCATCAGTATGGCATATCAAAGGAAACATGGATCAATTCGTGTTGCTTCTCTGTATTCGCAGTAGCGATTAATCTTCTTGTCTTCGTGAGTCGGGGGATGGCGGGGGATGCAAGACTGCGTGCAATTGCAATCTTAGTAGAAGATATGCAGGCGGGATATATTGCCAGAGTTTATAGGTGGAGAGGTATATAGGTACAGAACTGAACAGGCACGCGGTCTCGACAGTGGTCCCGCGGCATATCGGAATGCCAAATTATTGCGACATCTCGCAGTTCTCCAGTCCAGCAAAGCAAGTCACACAGAATTGCCCAACGTAGGTTCATACCTACTTTTCACTTTCCCTCCCCTTCTAGCGTGAAATTTAGCACGACTGTCTCTCGCCACGGCCCAGAATCCAGCGTGACAACTGATCGCGAATCCAATCGTATCAACTGCATCAGGGTGGGACCATATCTGACTATACACACTGCATTATATATCTCCATGTCATTTTCTTTATTTACTCCAACTAATTGTCTTTTATTCTAGAACTAAATGGTCCTACTGATGGAGCAGTCGGATTGCGAAATAATTGGGCTATAAAACGTTTAAAATAAAGACCAGTTAGTCCTGGACAATCAAGCAATAATTCGATTGCCTTATCATGTTATCTTGGTGGTCCATTGTTAATCCAAGATTGCTCGCCCTTTTGCAGTGCGATGCAGCAATGCAGTCACGGCGCACTGCACCTGGACACCGTTCACTTTCGTCCAGCAAACCGCGTTAGGCATTTCACAATATTTGACAATTATTATGAATCAAACTATTCGGCCAGAGATAATTGATCTTTAAAGGCTCTATTGGCTAGCTCTTAATAAGACTTGCCCCGTCGTGTGATCTGAGGTCCAGTTTTTCTTGGTACATTCAAACACATTTCACCGTATATGAACTTCTGGTTTAGATCGCATTACCGGTTTTTCTGGTGTGCTTGTGACGAGCCAATCTATTTTCACTGGATTACCTTACCTACCTACCTACCAACCTACCTACCTACCTACCTACCTACCTACCTACCTACCTACCTATCTAAGTCTTAGGGAGTTCTGTGTAAATTTAAACACCACAAACGAGGACAAGCTGAAACTTACCAGCTGAACAAGCGTCAAGTGTTTCTTCCACCACAAGTACTTCTGGTACTCAGGTCCCATTGCAGAGAGCATGTAGTATGCATACATGACTACGTGAACAGCATTGTTGATGAGATTGCCGAGGGTGCCGTGACCACCAGCAATAAACTTGACGCATATCCACGTCTCAAGTGGGGTCAGCGAGTGATGATACAGATGTAGGAATGTCACTTGACTATCCTTCTTGCGCAGCACGAAGAATATCTGAATAGACAAATCAATCTTCTCGTTTACACACAAATTACCGCAATCCTGGAAAGTTAGATTATTAAATGTTCTGAGCCATTAGATTCATTATAAATTATGTCTTCTCAAGACATATAATCGCTATAATGCAATAAGAATTCTTGTTCAAGTCTTTTATGAGACTCTCGGTTGGGGCAATTAAGATTTTAATTTGCCCACATGCAATTCTCGGCTCTATAAGTACGCTTACAAAGGTTGCTGTTGGTGTAGTCTCTATATTGCTCAAGAGGATACCCACAGACACGTGTGTATCGTTGATCACATGAGGCAAATGAACGCATAGCAGCCCATAGAGGCTCGTTAATCGAATCGTCCGTGACGATTTGATCCTGAGGCGGGTGGTTGCTATATTACGAAGAAACTAACGAGCCAAAGAGTGAAAATGGAATTTCCTTTGAAAGACCAACGTTCCCGTATAAGAGCGCAATCGTTGCTTTGGCATCCATAAATTAAAAGGGAAAATAACCGATGAATTATTTACCGTGTCAGCGAATTCTGTGAATTTACTGATAAAGTACCACCAGCAAAGATTTGCCATTCGCATTGCTGTGGGATTGTGCGAGTAATCCACGGGTTGACATTTGTAGCTGTAGTCCAACAACCAGCCGGACATCAGGTGCTGTCGAGAAGAAAAAGATTTATAGGTAAGACTTTATAAAATGAAATAAGTTTGGGCAATATGTTCAAGCTATTGCACACATACACATGGCTACATAGTTATATACACACACGTTCTTTCTGTTTGTTGAATTAATTTTTTTCTCTCTGCTTTCATCAGGTTTTACCCAACAATTTCGAGCTGTAAAGTTTTTTCATGAAAAATAAATGCAGGCCTATATTTCTTCGATCTCCACGTGTTTTCGTCATAATTCACGAGGACGCGATTGCCCTGTCGGAGCTGGAGCCTTGGCTTATGGAAAGTAGTCGAAGGAAATTCCACAACGAGGGAAAGAGAGAGAAAGAGAGAGAGAAAAGAAAAAAAAACGGACCGTTGCACAAACGCTCGAAAACAGGATGCTTCACCTTAACGAATGGCATGTGCAAATCGGCCTTGTGTAATCATTCACCATGCATCAAACATGTGTCCTCTCCTGAGACAAAGTCTCCCAGCAGCATCCAGGATTGTATCTTGTCTGTATTGATGTTTATTTCCTCAGACATACTATTTAAAAACTCTATAGCTAATCATATAGTCTTCTGCCTTTTATTTTAGGGGATTTTTCTACCAAGCAAGAGATTGTGCAAGAGATGGACACACGTTGTGAATAAATCCACGACGGTTATTATTGAGATATGGCTAAGTGTGTGGATTTCACAAGCGACTTCAAGCAAGATATTCGGACTGTAGAGGCGGAGAACCGGTGTGTTTTCCACCTGTGAGCATTCAGTAACTGAAGATAGTGGGTCAAGGTAGGCACTGAGATTCCTCAATGTGTGTCTCTGTGTGTAGAGCAAGATAAAAGATATATTTCGGTGGACAAACCATCCACTCAGCCTCCTTGGACACTGACGGCAACCAACGAAGGTCGAGAATTAGTTCCTGTCATCTCTCTTGCTCCAGTCTGAGCCTGAGTAGATACACCATATCGTCCGGACACAAAACTGTACTTGCGCAAGACCGTGAAAGTTACCAAACACTGAAAGGATCAGTAAGAAGATCTTGAGTCTCTCTAATCTCTCTAATGAACGCAAGCTCAATGACACACACGAAAAAAATTCGATTACCAGAGAAAGATCGTGTGTGTATACGATGGCATTTGCAACTGTGTCCTACTTTCGGTACTACGATTAGGTGTCGTCCAACCGGTTTCTCATCTAGATTTACACACCATTCAGCCTGTTAGTAGTGCACTTCCCTTTATCAGTAGATTTTTGATAAAAAGGGAATTAAATGCGCTTAAATACACACCTCATAGAGCATTCCCACTGAGAAGATGACTTGAAAGGCATTGTAGGCAACAAGAACGTTTCTCAATTGAAATGGCTTTCTGTTGGCCATCAGCCTGGGTCCAAGCACCGTCACTCCATAGAGATACAGCAGGACAATGAGAAGACTTGGAATTGGTGAGTCCATCAAAGGCCAGTCACTGACCCGTGGATCCGAGGCTGTGGCAAGGATTTCACTGTACTGATCCAGAGCCATTCGCACAAGGCCCTCTGCACCGACAAATGTCCTATTGACATCTTGCAGCTTCATCAGAAGCTCTGGTTCACGCTCGACAACTAACTCTGCTGCTGCTGAAGCCATTTTAGTCCTGAAACATCAAAAAATATTGTTCGTTTATTTATTTATTTTTTGTTAAAAAAGAAAATTCAGGACAATTATCAATTGAAGATGTCTCGATGTGGATCTAGGATTGGATTGAGCCAATGGCCTCACAATCTCAGGAAGCAGTTGACGCTTACGAAAGCTGCTTTATCGATCATCATCGTTATGCTCTCGAACTACCTGGTGACATGTTGCACTAACGCGCGTAACGAGATATTATTCTCTAGCGTTACTTCAATCTCCATTATTGTGAAATCATTGTTAGTTATAATGAGTCCGTTTTCGCTTTACAGTGACTTGGACTGTCGCACATCTTTTTGTGATGTGTCTCTTCTACATATATGTATTATGCTGATTAATCTTCACACGTTGCTCGATGTTGATGGCAATAATGTGCTTCCCAGTTCGACTAGATTAGAGATAATTCGCTGCATCATTGGGACAAAGTGTAGACAACATTAATGATGCAGGAACAACAACTTGGATTGGCTGCTACTTGGACATCAGTTATGAAACATCATCCCGGAAATTAGCAAATAAAGCTTCTCAAAGTGCCGCTACGAGTGTCGTCGGCTATTTTTTGAGTATTAATGGCTTTTTTATGCAACTCAAAAATGAAAAAGAGACACGGGTTTTATAGTATGCGGATATGACTCAGATCAAGATAGGAGTTCTTGAGGTGATTGTCCTTATTAGCACATCTCTTCCATTTTTCATGGACATTTTTATTTTACTATAACTCTTTTATTTTACTATTAGATTTAAGAATTTTATACTTTATTTATTCTAGAATGCCAGTCCTAAACGCCTTTCCACTCTACTTGCAGGGCCATATCAGCGCGAATACAGATATTCAACAAGAACGATACATTGACCATGGCATTCATTAAATCGCTCGTGGGGAAAATCATCAGGACTATGAAAATTTACGAAGCATCGCCTTCTTGAATATCTATCTAAGGTATTCCTCGACAATCGGGTCTACATGTGGCTTACGGATCACAGACGAACGGTACTTGTTACAGAGAAAGTTTACTCGTGCTCTGAGAGAACGAACGAGAGAGAGTGAGAGCGAGCGAGTATCATTGCTTCTGAGACGAGGAAGATGAGGAGGTATAGGTAGCAGTAGATATGTGCCGTTGCCGATGGAACTCTCCGTTAGTGGGTAAGTGGGCCGAGTGCCTAGTTAATTGTGAATCGCTTGCAGCCACTACCATCGACCTAGACGTAATATGCAGTCTATACCATCAGCTATCCAACATTATTAAAACGTTATTGAAACATTCCCTTTGTATTTTGTGGATGAAAAATCATTGGTATTATGGACCATAGCATTCATTTAATTTTTCTAATTTTTCTTCTCTCACGTTTTACTTTCAGATTCCTTTAAAACGAAACCTGTTGAGTTAGAATGCAAGGCTCAGATGATTTTTTTGTGATTCTTGTTTACTGGATTCAGTTGAACAATTATTTTTCTTTATTGTACAATAACAAGAATGCAAAATGTGTTTAAACATTCACTCTATACAAGTCTCATCGTTCTGGCGCGATGCCAAAGTATGCCAATGCACTGGCATTTTACGATGTTCACCAGGATAAACATGAGTCGTTAGGAGCGATAATAAAGGGTATTCAAAATAGAGAGCAGTCGCCGGTCATTCGAAACTATCATCCGACAGCGGCATGATCTCTCTGAAGTATATACTACGAAAAAATATCTCTCACATGCCTGCGAGATGGATTTCCTCGCTTTCGACGAAGAAGGAAAACTGCTTCGCCATGTAACCCACTTGCTTGCTAAGCGATACGTCGGATCAGTCATCGTCATTCGACCTAGCGGAAGAATTTTTTACAATCATCAATGGTAAAAAGAAGAATTGACCAAAATTGGTTCTTGTTTTCAATGCATCATCAAGATTTAAAATTGACGTTTCCCTTTCTTTTCATGACTCGACGACGACCTCGTTCGGCCTCGCCGCGGAAGTGGATCAGAGTCGCATTTATATCTGCCTGGTGGTCCACCACACGCCAGGAGAATGGACAACATTAAAAGTGGTCGCTACAAGATTGTACCGAAACGATCGAAGCATGGGTAAAAGTGACCGAGAAATATTTTTTGATATCATACACATACATTTATATGTGTATGTCTATATGGTGGTGATCATATCATCATCATTATCATCATCATCATCGACGAAATATCTTCTTGACTTTCCTGAGGTGGCCTGTGACCGCTTTGATGCTTAAACGGCACAAGCTTCAAGACTCTCGGGTTCTCTCTGAAGATCGACATGACCCCCTTTGGCTCAAGTAGGATGTTGTGCCTAATTCTTGAGCCCATTCTCACTAGACACGAGTATTTATGGCACTATGATAATGACCCTCAAGAGGAATTAAATATCAAAGGACTAATTCTTCTTCATTGATTCTTGTCATCGTTATTGATAAAAGGCCAACTAACGATTAAGAATACAACCCATTGCTGAATGTGGCTTTAAATCATTACGACCCATCACAGGATGAATTAATTAGTGACAATTAGAAAGCGGAAGATGACGTATAAGGTCATCCGGCAGTATTCAAGAATCATGAAAACAAATTCTTGCTGGCCATTAATTGAGTCCTTGAAAATCGGGCCAACCCTGTCAAATATTCTAGTTGATAAAGTCATTCTGGAAGAACGTACACTATATACGTGTTTGTGAACGGTCCAGCGGCCTTGTGCCAAATACATTCCTCGATGCCACCACGTGTCTCGTGAATTTGGACCAAGTGTCTTTTGCAATCCATTTTGTATACATATTTAACAAGGGAAATTAAGTAAATACACCAGTTGAGAACTTGGATTTCAACTCACGCCAACAGTCTAGACCATGTCGAGTTCAGTTGCACCCATGATTAAAACCTCTCGCTATTGCAAATGCGACTGGTCATTAGTGCCAACGTATTACTGGTATCCGGCAAAACCAAGTGGAATAATGGAAATTGGTATGTCAAGCTTCAAGAGCAAGAGAAAAAAAAACATTTGCTATGATTTATGGGGTATAATTATGATTGGTCGAGGACCACAAAACACTTCGATTGATCAAAGTTCAGTGAAGCAATATATGTATATATCTGAAGAAATAATTATACTTTTCGACATGTAGGTAAAGGTAAATCGTAATAATCCTATAGGCAGGTATGGACGCGATTGCGTGATTTTATTGCTGTATGGAGAAAAGTCGAACGTGATCTTGTGGTCCAGTCGGATCTATAACGATCAGTTTGCAGTACGTAATTTTCGACCAAGACTCAACTAAATCAAGTTCGTCAGTGTCTCGAGTAAGCAAGCAATTTGAGACCCTTCACCACTGCAATTCCATTAACCATATTAAACGATAAAATGTCATGATCATAAAATTCATTAAGAGCTACTTCATTACTCCAATTTCTCTTTGAATTGATCTTACCTCTTCTATAGTCTTGAAAGCTGATCCAATAAAAAAAGGTTGTGTCACAGGGACTATCCGACAATGCAGATGGCAAAAAGCTTTACAGTCCTCTTCTCGTCAATTTATTGCCACTCAATTGCTCCATGAATTTTATTTATTTATTTTTCCTGGCTTTAGACTATTATACTATTTATCAATTAAATATGATTTATCCTCCTGATAGTGTGTATCCTCTTGTTCTTTTAGGTCCTCTGGGGATACACGATGATAAATCACCGGGTGAAATTTGACATGGAATCAACGACGACGACGATGCTATCGGTGCCGCGAATCCTGTTACAGACGCGGCGCGAACTCAACGTCACCTTTCTCTCAAAGTTCCACTTCGAAAGACTCCATCGCGAATCGATGGTATGATGGCCAAGCAGCACCTCTATTTTTCTCCCTCTTCCACGGACTTCCGGCTCCTTCTCTGTGGTCTTAGCGGATGAAATCAACTTTCGGCAACGCGCACCAGCTTAAATTGAAAAATTGCAAGCTGCAAAGCAAAGCAACAACAAAATTCAATTTAATTCACACGCACCAGATATTAAATTGATTTCGATTTTTCTTTTTAGTTGGATCTCTCAATTGGATATCAAGCTCTTAAGAGACTTGGTGGACAGTGTGATGGACAAGACACTTGCGGATGAGTCTATACAATGTGCATTGGCACAATTTTACAGACACATATTGGACCACTGACTGTTGCTGCAGTGGGAATAGTCGGAGGCGCCGCAAACTCTTGGCTTTAAGTATTGGCTATCCAAGTGGGGCCTCCAGGTTTCAGGCATCAGGGAGTGGGAGCTCAAGTTGCCTCTCGTTTCCTCGCTCGTGTATTCCTATGACACTTGGGACCACGTGCTCAACCTTCGTGGCTATCATAAGTCAAGGTCTCCTCCAGTTTGGATCACCAATTACCTTTCAACTTGGATAATGATGATAAGGACTTACTAACCAATACCAAACCATGGAACCAATCACTGCTGCAATATACACACCTTGACATTCTGTGGGCATACAAACGCTCATGAAGAAAGCACTTACTTATCGTTTACCTATATGTATGTATGTAGTATGTATACAGGTATTTATTTGGGTGAATTATAATGTCGAGACGTATAGAGCTCAGCAAGAAAACTTTCCCGCAGTAGATCGAGACCACGCTTTGTCGGACTCAGCGCTTATACCATCAAACGCTTTCTTAGTCCAACAACATATTTTCCCTGGTTCAACGCGTGTCTCTCTATCTCGTTTTCCTTATCGTCTCATATCAACGACTCGATTTATAATATTTTACACGCAGACTGAGTCGTTGTGAGTCACTTGGTAGTCTTTTTTTTGTTCTGCTCAATTGGACAGTGGAATACCTAGATAGATTTGTATATATTCTTGCTTGATGCTCTTGAGGCTTCCTTGATGAAATATGGACTGCATCAAGGACCCTGGGAATATGGCAAGAATATATATTCTGCAAAATAAAAGAAGAAAGAAAGATCATAAATAATTCTAGGTGAACTGTTGCATATAGTCATTGTATATAGATTGTAGATTATTTTAGTTGAAATTTTTATGTTAAACGTTTCGATTATTTGTTATTTTTTATTATTGATCATTGATATGTTGATTAATTGATGTAGAAAGAATTCTTGACGATATCTGTTAATATTGTGTCATCATGTCGCAATTTATATAGGTCTGGGGAAACCCGATTTTATGGTCCTTGTGAGTAAACTTTTGGTCCAAGCAAAGCTATCTACTCTCATCATTCAAACTGGTTTTTGTCTGTGGTGGATACTAAATCCCACGCTATTACCGAATATTCAAACATGAGATTATACATTAGCGAAACGTATCAAATCAGTAGTGTCAATAACAAAAATCTCTCTCAGGAGGTCGAGGAATTTTAGGTGAACGTTGAAGGTCTTTAAAGTTGTAGGTCGTGATGGTAGTATTACACACACGAAATTTGGGGGGGGGGGCTTTGGGTTAAAAATCATCTAACGATGGGTATTCCTCATGACGTGTTAGACGAAGAAACTGGTTTAGGACAGATTTATTTAATATTTATCTTGGAATACATTCAATAGATGTGAATGTTGAATTTTTTATCAGAGGAATCAAATAAATTCTTGGGAATCTATACGCGTATATCGATTTTTTTCGGGGGAAATTTTTTAGATACTTGACGTCATTGAGCAGAGACAATAGACGAGAATTGAAAAAAGAGTGGCGTAGAAAGGTGACAATAAATAAAATAATAAAAGAATGACACTTTGATGATCAGGAAAAATGATATTTCTGAAAAATCATCGTAATTTGCCAGGGTGATAGGTTGCATGGAAATACTTTTTGTGCTTGAAACGAGCAATCAAATTCCATGTGAATTGTCATTGTCTATTTAATTTTTATCTTCTTTGTACAGAAGTTCAAATACTTAAATTTTTTCTTAGCAAGTAAATAACAATTCTCATAAATCGTGACTCTAAAAATCAGCCAATCAAGCGATGACACTGGGGTTTTTTCTTCTCATTTCCATCAGTGTCATAGGTTCCTGATGATAGTCTGCTGGGTCACCAAGACGACATAGTCGACAAGGTCACAAACACACGCAGTATCCTCGTGTCCAGAATAAATGGGAAAAATCCAAGAAGTCCGGTTTCGACTTTACTCCATAAATCACTTTGTCTGTCTGGGAAAATTCCGGATTTTTTTTTAGTATTTTTTTTTTAAATTCTCATTCACATTTTTGGACATATAAATGCCAACAAACTCATCCTCATCATCCCTGATGATTGCGTGTGCTGAGACATCCTTTCAACTGTGATGGATTCACTGCATTTTTACTCTTTGATAAAAATCTGATACGCGATGAGAATGAAGAATTAAGACAGTTTATTCTCTTTTTGTGCATCAATATTATAAATTTAAATAGAGTGCACGATTAATGCTTTTGGATTTTGAAATGTCTTATTCATTTAATTTATGTTAAAATAAATAAATTTATTTACAAAATTAATGAT
>JABSMT010053584.1:0-11947 GCA_018902335.1 Eumacrocentrus americanus
AAGGACCTTTTTTATAGAGAATTCAATTTCCTACAAAAAAGGTTCAATAAGATTTTTTCGTATCTCTTAAAGTTTTCGAGATATTTCTAAAAATGTAAGAGTCCAAATTTTTTCATAATTCTTGAGTTATCTTCTTTTACCGCTTCACTACTGAAATATTTCTATATTCAATTTTAATCTCATTTTTGGTTTATCTAGACAAAAATTATATTTTGAATTTGCATTTCGAAAAAAAAAACAAAAAAACTATTGAGAATACTAAAACTGAAAAATTATATTGAAAACTGTAAAATTTCCTTCTAGTCTTCTTTAGTACGGAAGGTGAAAAAAAGTCTTGGACAAGTGCACTTGCCGATTTATTTTAATTTAATGCCGTCTAACCGTTCTACTAGAATTTTTTCGGTTACGAAAAATTCTATGTAAAGAAGAAAGCAGACAGTATAATTTTCGTACGTACGCGTTTCAGTTTATTATTAAATTAAATGACACAGGTTAATGTGTATGTCGTACAGCGAGCGTTGTTGTGTACTAGGCAACAATACCTATCTATGATTGTAGTAATAGAATTATTTAGATACAATAGTGTATATATGTAATAGACGTGTTTCGTTGTTTTTTTCACTTACTTTTAGGTAAATTAAATCGACAATTTCTTTCTAATAATCATCGATAAGGCGGTATTTGAATGAAATGAGCTTAAAAGTGATCAACGATATCAGTAACGAGTTCTGTTGTTCTCGTATATCGATCTTTATATCTCACTGTTACTTTCATTTTTATAAAAATAGAATAGTTTTTACAATTCCAGGGGCGGTCATTGTTTGTGCGTTACTGTTTTATATGTGTTGATTCATCTAACGAAGGTGAAAAAGAACAAAGAAGATATATATTGATCCACCCAAATTTTTTTCAGCATATTTAATAAGCTGCCGCTATTAATCGTCTTCCTTTGTTTTTTCGATTTTTTTCTTACAGTTATTGCAATTAGGATGATCAATAAAATCGCGCCTCAATGATTCTGCTCTCATCGTACTCGACCTCTACATCATGCTGAAATAGTATCGACGAATGTCGATCGTCTATTTGAGCTCGTAGAGTTTGGGGACGACGAGGAAGACCGAATCAATTCAATTATGTTGATGATTGAGGCTCTATTGGGAATTGGATGTTAATGAGATTTAATTTACATTTCCTGCCTCGTCTCCTGGACAAGGTAGACCTGGGATCCGGGAACAGTGGAAGTGGTGACGAAACTGCGATGTTTTGCGCGGATCAGGGTCAAATTACTTTCAGCAGTATCAGCTCGATCTTCAGCAGCTTCGAGTTCCCTCTGGAATCGTCGGACCCGCGTTACACTCTGTTGGGACATGCCTTCTTGTTCCTGGAGCTGTCTCTTGTAGATGCTGACCTTCTGGTTCGACTTGTCAAGGGACTCTTGCAGCAGAGCGATGTTCTTCGAGTCCTCCTCCACTTGAATCATGACTTCTTTGATGTTACGCTCCTTCTTGCGTAAAATTTTTACGGTTTCCGCATGTCGCCGCTTCTCCTCGTCGAGTTCGAGTTCCAAATCACGAATCTATTAGAAAAATGAGTTGATAAGAAACACTAGGAAATTTAAGAAATTATAAACGAATTGAAAAACAATGAATTTATGAAGAGAAATGTATTTTACCCGGGCTTCAAGCTTGCTGATGATGCGTTTCCCACCAACGATCGCGTTGGCCTCGACTTCCTCGAGACGCACAGACAAGTTCTTAACTTCAATTTCCAAAGACTTTTTAATAGACTCGATTTTAACGATGCGTTCTTGCTCCTCATGGAGAATCTCAACAGTGTGCTTGAGCTCATTTTGCACGCGCTGATATCTCTCGTCGCTCACTCGTAGTTCTTTAGTGACCTCCTCATAGTCGCCAGCGAGGGTAGCCAATTCCTGCTCAACCTTGGCCCTGGACGATGCAATGTTGACGTTGATAGTAGTCAATTCGTTGATGCGACTGACCGACTCCTCGTATTGCTGCTCGACATTCCTCTTAGCGCGGAGTGCCTGCATTTTAGTAATAAATTAAAATTTGCATTACTTCTGCAGATAATGAATAAAGAACTGTAAATGAATAACTCACGGATTCGTAATTGCCACGAATTTCTTCAATTTCGGCAGTCAATGACTGGAGACGGCGCTGGCTGATACCCAGTTGGTCCAAAGTAACTTGCAGTTGGCGTTGAACCTCGTCATAGTGAGCTTGCAGCTCCTGAAAATGAAAGACGGATTCAGAAGTCAACCTTTGACTTAAGACAAAGAGAATTATATTTGTGCTTAGTGACATATTTAATTTACCGTTAGCGTGAGCGATTGCTTCTTGATGGTCTTCTGTAGGTCGAGGTTGTTTTTATTTGCAACATCCAACGAGAGCTCTAGCTCGGTAATTTGGATTTGAAGTTTCTTCTTGATGCGCACAACTTCGGTCTTCAATTTCGTTTCAGCTTCAACAACTCGGGCATTTAGCTGCTCAATCTCAATGCTCGTCTGCTTGCTAATTAATTAAAGGTTTTTATTAAACGTGAAATCTACCGTTTGCTTGGATATGTATATGAAACGAGGGACAGAAAATCTATTGCCTATTGAGGAAGCATGCTTAACATAATTGAAATAGGATTATTAACCATCATTGTCATCATCATGGATGGATACTCAAAAAATATTCCAAGTCTTTGAAAATTCACTTTTATCTCCACTACCTCTTATCCACAAAATAATTGCTCGATCGAATATCAAGCTCCTTCAGCTCTTGAGTGAGGTCATCTAGAGGTGCAGTAAGCCTGAGTTCTTCCTCCTTTAAAGCCTTTGTTCTGTCCTCCATCATTCTAACGTGATCCCTCTCATCCCACATTGCCTGTATCGCTTCTCTTTGATACTTTCTGATATCTGCCAGCTCTGTTGAGCACGATAAATTTTTTGCTGACTCTACTTTCAGCTCAAACTCGATAGCCCTTGCCGATTTGCCCCGTAAATTTATACCATGCTCCAGGGCCTGCTTCACGTGCTTTATCTTCTCATTATTTCTCACTGACTGAACTAGTAGGTCAGCCATGCTCACGTCTTCTGGAATAAGATGTTCACGTAGTTTGGACGCAGCTTTTGTATTTTGCTTCGATGGAAATATCTCTTTGGTCACGTGGGTCGCTTCTACTGCTTTTTTCAGGCTGAAGTCTGAGCGTTTCGCTATCTTTGAAAAAAATATCCAACAATGGCTTTATTTTCCCAATTACAAAACACACTTACCTAATTATTTCTCATTCCTTTATTTAATTCCGATATATAATTGAACTTGCACCCCGGCTATTCTTTATAGATTTACGATTCTTGCTATTGTAGTAATGAAAATCCCGAAATACTGAAGAAAAGCTACGAATCACGATAGACATCTGCACTAGCAGCGTGAATGAACAGCACTCGTTCTCGAATCGGGCACTCGAGGATAGCTGGCCTCTTCCCCGGGGTACCAAATTAGCAATTGAAAAGGTCAGCCGTCGCCAAGTAGCCTGCGCCAATCATCATCCATTTTTCTGTGGCGTCTGGTCTTCCTATTCGTTCTATTCATTCCCACCCCAGCCCTCCAAAAATCCCAATCCCCTTCACTCAACAAGATCCACTATGACGTACCTTGAAATGTCCGAGATGATCTTTGGCCTGTTCTTCTGCGTCAATGGCATGCTTGATCAACTCATCGGCAGTGTATGGAAGTATTCTCTTTTTTTCCCAAATCAGACGACCGTCCGACCATGGTAAATCTGGATACTGAGGTTTGCTGACGATTTTACGCTCCTTCTGGTCCATGTAGTCTATCATCGGTTGATAATAATTTATCCCGTAGCTGTAGTTTTTGTCGTACACAGTCGTCGGATAGTGCAGCTTCCATTTGGACTCCAGGGGCATTTGAGAGAAAGGCACGTCGCCTGACATTTTTAATTATTGCTTCAAATCTCCACTTTTATTAATTTCAATATATCAATGATTCTATTGCTGACTGATTTATCCCTGATTATAAATGATTGATTTAGAGAATCAATAAATGTTCATAGTCCATCCGAAATCGCTATCCGAGTGTCTGCACCGTCCGACACTGTATGATGAGACTGACAGACAGTCGAATAAAATTGCGCTCCGTATCTTTTGTAGGTTTTTTCGGGATTGCTTCACTGACCGATCGTATCGAGAACGACCAATCAGCACTGCTAATAAGTGGATCGAGCCTGCGGGGTTGTATTCTTAGAGGCGAACCAGTGTGCTAGATATGCTGAGGTGTCGATGATTGGCGAGGCAAACTGTCGAAGATTGCCGATGGTGAGAGCCGGCCGGCTTGTGATAGGCTATTATGAAGCTTGGTGACTGATTGACTAATGACGTGCAAAATTGCTACTCAATCGTTGGACTAAATCGCTCCGCTTTCCCTTCGCAACGTCTAATTCACCAATTCATGGGAAAAGTAAACAATTGCATCCAGTTGTTAAAATCTACCCGCAATGAATCCACGATGATGCATCATTGCATATGCATTCGATCATTCGTCTAAAGTAACGAGTCGATGATTGATACAGCAGTGAGCTAGGCCATGGTTACCGGACCAAAATAGAGTCATTTGCATCATCAACAGCAGTCATTACTATCAAGATACATCGCTATGGTTCTTCAGGTATTGCTTAGATATTTATGAGTCATCCCAGTCCACGATAATGATATAAAGATGTTTTCTTGATTTTTTTTCTTCGGTAAATAAAGGGTATTAATTAATTTCTAGAAAACTCACCGGATGGCTTCGATCTCTTCATCCTTCTCAGCAAGACGACGTTCGGTCTCGTGTCGCAGTTGGCTCAATTCAGCGGACAGTCTCTGAGATCGCTGCTCCTCGACCTTGCGACCCTGAATTCAATAAATCGTTTGGTAAGACCGATGTACTATGTCCACGCATCAATCGTCACGCTCAAATACAATACTTACGGCTTCAGCTTCCTTGTAAGCAGCAGCCAATTCTTCACGCTCGTTCTCCAGACGACGGAGTTCCAATTCCAGCTCGTGAAGTCTACGGTTCATGTCTGACAGCTGATTCTTAGCGTCATTCAAGTCATCTGCACAAATAGATATTAATTAGAATAAGATGATCTTTTATTTGTCACCAAGGTAGATAGAGGATAATTCTCACCTCCAAGTTTCTTATTCTCACGTGCCAGCTGCTCCTTCAAGTCGCGAGTCTTCTCAAGCTCGGCATTACAACGGAAAAGCTCTTGCTGCTTGTTGCGAAGATCACGCTGACTCTGTTCATACAGAGCAACAGTCTCTTCCAGTCTGGACTTGAGCTCGATGTTGATCTTCTCCAGGTGCTCCACGCGCTTCTGAAGCTCCCGAGCAGTTCCATTGGCCTTCTCAAGATCGATGATGAGGACCTCGACCTCTGATTGCAGCCGCGACTTCTGCTTTTCAAGATTATTGATCTTGACAAGCAGGGTCTCAATTTGCTCCTCCTGTTCCTGAATTCGAGCGCCGAATTTACGACGCAACTCTTCGACCTCCTCGACACGAGCATTTGCCTCGGTCTCGTACTTGGATCTCCAGATAGAAACTTCGCCGCTGGCCTTGACCAACTGGCGCTCAAGGTCCAAACGAGCCTCGGACTCTTCCTCGAGCTGTACACGCACAGACTCCAGCTCAGTCTCGACCTGGTGCAGCGAGGCCTCGACCAGTGCACGGCGACGATCTTCATCTTCTAGACGACGACGAGCATCCTCCAGTTGACCTACCAATTGCGTCTTTGTATAGATGACGCTCTCGATGTTTACCTTGAGATCCTGAACTTCCTTGGTCAATTCAATATTCTCTTGGGAGAGTCTGGTCTTGTGGCTGGTGATGTCGACGATAGTGCGATTCAACTCTTCTATCTTGACATTGAGCTCGGAGACATGAATTTCGAGCTTCTCGACTGTCTTTAGTGACAGGATCTTTTCCTTCGTGACGCTGTCCAGTTGGGCCAAGAGTTCGTATACCTCCTGTTGGAACTTGGCCTTTTCTTTGTCAGACCTTCAATAAAATTATGTAAAATTATCATTTAGCATAGAAGCTGAGGTGTTGATGGCTCTTCGAGAGGCAAAATCATTGGGATCAATAATAAATGCAATCAATGGATTTTCATGGGTATTTTCACACCTAGAGGGACAAACGAAACTGCTCGATCTCTCAAAAGTCCACCCACGCGCCCATGGAAGAGAGTGTAAGGTGTCGTCCGGTTGGTTTTGTGAGATAGTGGGGATATTCAGGCCGGTTCCGTGTACTAATATGGCGCGCCAACTGTGGGGTTGAGGATTGCTTCGCGGACTCGCACAGTTAAAAATAGTCATAAGCCAAGCGACTGAGCGTGTGATGAAAAGGAACGGAGGATAGAGAACGAATAGAGGGAGAGAGCAAGCGAGAAAAAGAGGAACGAGAGAATTTCAAATTCGTAGCATTATTGTAACAAGAGAGCTAATTACTGCAATATTACTTTCAACAACAGGTGGATCTTTCGCTGAGCACTTTTCCTTTCTTTTCTTTACTGTTTGTTACATCATTGGCCTCCTTCTATTCCTCCTTCTATTCTATCTTTGTCTATTTGAATATTGGCGCTAAATTAATAATAATAATGGTTCTTGCAATTTCAAATTGCCCAATAAAGTTTCTGGCTAATACAACTCGGGATAGAATGGTCGATTACACTTGGGTGTAATCGAGCATTCCTCGCAATGCCTGACGACGTCCTTGTAGCGTCATTTTCTGAGATGCTATAAGCAAGAAAAGATCTCGGCTTGTTTTAACATCAAGGCCTATGTTTAGAACGCCTCTGGGAGAACAGCCCATTTGTGTATTTCAGGTGATCCTCACATCTCTCTTACTCACACCCTCTTTCTCCCTCTCACACTCTTCACTCAAGAAACTAAAGTGCTTGGATACCGGCCAGTTCCGCAAGTATAATCATCTTAAAAAAATTTTTTATCTTTTTCTCAACGAAGGACCACATGCTACAATTAGGTGAGAATGATATCTCATGATTCACCTCGGTTACAGTCTGCAATCATTGGGGGAAATCTCGCATTGGATGAACCGACGCGACCTATTTCAAGACATGGAATGTTTGAAGCATTAAACTGACCTGGCGCGAGCTTTAGAGAGCTGGTCAATCTGATCTTGGAAGTCAACGACAATCTCTTGATGCTTCTTGCGCAGGTGATGAGCTGTTTCCTCGCTCTCCAGATGGACATCTTCGAGCAGCTTCCTCAACTTGAGCAGCTCAGTGTCCCTCTTCTTATTTATCTCAAACTAAGTAAAAAATTGTCTTTTATATAGTAGACCTCGTCATTCAAATTTTTTAAATTAATTTTTTTCTTAACAGTTCGATGAGTTTACCTGAGATTCAGCGCCACCCTCGGCCTCCTCGAGGCGTTCAGACAGCTGGATAACTTGTACGCTGAGATCGGCGCGCTCACGTTCAATCTGAAAAGCCACATTGTTGGATCAAGTCTCGGTACGTCAAGAGAAGAAACCATCGGTTATCTTTGATAAAGGAAAGCTAGACGCGAAGACTAATGGGCTCCGTATGCTTCGTTTAACGAATGATGAATAGGGACATTTTGTCTCCTGAACAACATTGTTTCAATGCAAGAGTGAAAGATGAATACAGCTCACTACAGCTTAGCACAATCGGTCAGGCGGCATCAGAGCATGTTGCTCTGTTCCCACCGCGAATAGCGCATGCCAATTTCAGACTACTGTTTCTATATTCGGCGCAGCTTTATTCATATTACAAATGAGCCGTTTATCTCAGAAGGAGTGACACGATCATTCAGGGAAATGCTTTTGTACACGTCGTTAACTACTCTCTTATTGTATCTCTTGCAAGTCTTCCAGCATCGCTCAAGTCCACCCTATTACTGCTGTCATGGCAGGCTCAACTTGACGTGATTAGGAATGCACAATTTGTTTTTTACAAATCGATTCCAAGGGCGACCTCTTGAAGCTACAAATTTTTTTCGCGTACCAATCGCACCGGGATGAAATACGTGACGACGGAATGCAGAAGGCGCAAAGAGCTTGCCGAAAGCCCTCATCCGAGGCAGACCCAAAAATAGAGACGGCGCGTGATCTGGACATTTCGACCTAGTCGTGTTGCCCCCTCCTAATCGTCCGTCTTCTTCGCGCTTCTTACACAAGTCAAATTCCACACTATCCCAGAAAATCGTAATTCTCCAAAGATAATTTTAACCAGAGTGAAAGCAGTATACATTCGCACTTATGTCAGGGAATAAATAGAGAAAAATAGTCAGACAAGGCGACCAGCCTTCAACTCACCCTCTGACGCAACTCTCTCTCCGACTCTATATCCTCCTGCAGGAGGCGGATTTTGTCCTGGAACACAAAAAAATAGAGCATTCTTTATTTCAGCATTTACAGTTGAGCAGGCAATGCTCGGGCAAACTTAGATCTGTAGATCCGGGCTTTTACGTAATCGCTCGACAGAAATATCTCTGAAAGAAGACAGTTAGTCCGCACGGGAACGAGAAAATTGAGGGCTCGACAGTCATACACATAGTTATGAGGATAGAAGTCTGCTAAATTGTTAATTCGATCAATAAGCTAATACGGAGTTAAGAATAATGAAATTTAACATCACTTATTATTTTTTACTACCCGGCAAATCACAGAATAGTCTTGTATCGGCACGAGATATTTGTCTGACTATTTTTACACGCGAGAGGTAATCCGCTAGCGACACTGCGATTGCAGTCGTTCACTTTGGCTTGTTAAATGGCTGGCACTAAAATCCTTCATGGTCACTGAACTTTAGCGTGTCACTTTCATCCGATTCGATTTCCCATCACACATGTATACGTGCTTATTGGTTTCAGTTCCTCAGAGTCGTTGGTCCATCACTGATCTCCGTTCATGACACACGTCCTCGAGCTGATCAACTTTCTTATCGGCACTTTCCCAAAGTGGTTCGCAGAGTGGCGCTTGAATAGGCCTCACACAGAATTCGTAGATTTTTCAGAGCGATAGAATTAATTTCGTTTATTAGTACTTAAGGACAATGGAAAGGGAAAGAAGAAAGAAACGAATTTAGACAAACCTCGAGTCTGGAAAGAGCGCTCAGGTCGGCGCTATACTCGATGCTAACATCAGCCACACCAGAAGCACCACCGGTGCTACGATAGGTGTATTTGGAGCTCTTCGCTATCGCTGAAGACGACATTTTTCAGCCTCTTGAAGCCTCCCCTTGCTGAGTCTACTTTGCTTTGGCTCGTGAACTCTTAGAGGTGTGTCCGCCTCTGTCGATGCTCCTCGTGCTGTTGAAATATTTATTTTTTATAAAAATTAATAAGCAAAATGATGATTTCACTCAATAACTGGCTGGTTATTATATAGGCTTTTTGAAATTACTAGTCAGAGGATATTTAAGCGACAGAGTTAATAAAGGGAATGAAGAGACACCGTAAGAGGGTGGGTGATGGTCGTTGATATTCCTTCGTGGTTGTATCGGCCAACGAGTCGTGTCTTCCACTGGGTTTCGGTGCCGACCAGCGCCCTACTCGTAGTGCGCGTACCGTCGTCGTTCGTATGGCGCGTCTGCCATTCCATGGCCCCGTCATAACGACGGACAACGCAGGCGCGTTAGATCCCGTGCTGGTCCATCCCCTGATCTCTGTGATGCGCGCGCGCGCCCCGGCTACAACGACACGTCTCTTCACCATCATCATCATCATCATCATCATCATCATCATCATCCTCGTCGTCGTCTGCTGCGCACTCCTCGAGGGCGGGTACTTGCGTTTCCAAAAGCACCGTGCCAACGCATCGCACAACGACTCTCATGCCAAGAGGTGTCGTCGAGCACACGGGGACAGTCGGGGGTGGATTCCAAATGACTTTCTCTCGACACACGCGACACTCAGATAAACACTCTGAGTGTTCCTTATTTATTTAGATTGCTATCAATAGGTACTTATGATTGTTTATCCTTTTTTTAGAATGGTAAATAGGAAGTAATACAATCATTTTAATTAATATTTCTTTTTTCAGATGACATATGCTTTGGAAACAGTTTGGAGACGGTATGAAGGTGCAGCTTCACGGATGAGAAGTTATGATTGATAAGGTGATTTCCTCAAATTCTGCTGTACCTTTATTACGGTACACTGGGCAATATCTGTATTGCCACTGTTTGCAACTCCAGCTCGTTTCACCCAAGAAATTAATTCGAAATTTTCTGCTGAACAGTGGTAGTCTCAGATGCTATCCAGCATAATATATCATAGCTTTGTGAAAATGTAATGGCCAGTTTTCGCCAGAATTTCCACGGCCTGCTACCTCGCCCCACTACTGTCGAGTGTCTATAAAAGGTCGCCAAGCAGTGGTGGGCAGAGATTCTCGGCGGCCTAGCTAAGAGCTCCACTGCGTAATTTGAGATTGGCTTCCTCTGATTCTTCACCCCCTCGTCGTCTTCGTCTTCGTCTTTGTCGGTTCTCTTCCGCTCGAAACATCGTTACGGTTTGCAGGCCACAGTAGCTCGCTCTAACGTTGGATTCCACACATCATTCGGCTACGAGAATAACTCCACGTCGTTGCAGATCTCAAGAAGCTTGACTTGCACACGAGCATCAACCTGAGCTTGCTCTATACGTAGCCCACCGCTACTTCCTAGACAGTCTTTCTCTCTCTCTTCTCGTCCACTTGACACGTCTCATCTGTGCATGTCTCGCGAATCACAGGTTCATTGTTGGGCTAAATAGACCTTGGGAGAGTCCAAGAGCGTTGTCGACTTTATTCGATCAGGAATAGCTTGATAATTAGAAGTGCAGTCTTGAGAGATGCGGGACGACGGGGAATAGGGGTCGAAATTTGATCAAGTCTACTTTGGAGACAGGGAAAGTTTGAAAGGATGAAACAAATGTATATACTCGGTATTCCCTCTCACAGGCACGCTGCCCTAATTCTCTAAATATACCGCCACCCGGCTTCTCACCAGCGGACTTAGTGTCCCAAGGTACCGTGTAAGATCTCGACTCATGGTCGAGTGTTTATAAACAGCCTGATTGAGTTGTGAATGCAGGAATTCAGGCTGATTATTAATATTTGGCATTATACATTTTTTTGTTGACACAACTGTTCACAACATGTTGTTTTCCTCGAGTCGTTGCGTGGAGGTGTATGCAAGCTTTGGGAACAAAGATAATGATCCATGTTGAATCATGCGCTAAAATGGTTTCAAAAGTCTCAGCTGAAAGCTTTAGATGATATGGCTGAGGCAACAATACTGTCTCATGACTGGGCGAGCCTATTTTTATCCGTTATATGAGTAGTAAGAAAAATATATATACATAGTTGTTGTCTTATGAATAACATGAATTATAATTATAAACTTATGATTAAGCGCCATTGGTTCTATATTATAGTTATATATACAGAGGGAAAAAGTGCATTTGTCGAGTACAGTGGCGACAGAAGGAAGAACACCAACTGTTGCTCCTCGATATTTTTATTGCGTGCCGCCCGCGGATATTTATACGATTGTCGTTTCTATAAAGAGAACGAAAATATTTCTGGCGAGATCGCGGTGCATGACAGCAACGTGTTCAAGCGCGCCTGAAAACTCTCTGTGATAATTCAATAGTGAAGCGGTGAAAGGAGATAAGTCGAGATAAGTTTTTCATAAAAATCTTTGAGAAAATTGATTATATTTCAAAAACAATGGGAGATACGACAAAAATGCAAGGGGGGACCTTTTTTGTAGAGAATTCAATTTCCTACAAAAAAGGTTCAATAAGATTTTTTCGTATCTATCAAAGTTTTCGAGATATTTGTAAAAATGAAAAGGTCTAAAATTTTTCATAATTTTTGAGTTATCCTCTTTTACCGCTTCACTACTGA
>JABSMT010053595.1:0-11946 GCA_018902335.1 Eumacrocentrus americanus
AAAAATGCAAAGAACCTTTTTTGTAGAGAATTTAATTCCCTACAAAAAAGGTTCTATAAGATTTTATCGTATCTCCCAAGGTTTTTGAGATATTCGTAATAATGTAAGTGTCTAAAAATTTTCATGATTTTTGAGTTATCTTCTTTTACCGCTTCACTGCGGTATTAATTCGTTTCGTTCTTTTTTTTTCTTTTCCCATAGAAAGAATTTTGTTTAATTGTTTTCTTCTCTCTCTTTCTTTCTCTGTACGTTCGTTCGTTAATTCTTCTATTCGTGGTCTTGTTTATGTGAAAAAACAACATTCGCTTTCTATATCGATCTGTTCGCATGCCATAAGGTGTTTTGGGGGTTTCCTGGTGGCAGATCGACGTTTTTGAGTGGACTAGTATCTACATAGATTTATGTAATGTACAGTCGGATCCATAAGAAAAGCGATCGAAAGTCAAGGCACACGACGATTACACATCCAAAATCGGTGTTATCCCGGTTTCATTCAGATCGTTGGCTTGCCAATCGTTGTCTTGACAACTGAGAGAGAGAGAGAGAGCTGAATCTGTTTATTATTCGACCGATTACGTGGCTCACACGATTCTTGTTCTCATTTATTCATGAATTATGACAAGGTGAATGTCATCTCGATAAACAAAAAAAAACAGAATAATATTTGCTATTTTAGCTGGGAAAACAGTAAATTAATTGTTATGACACATATGAGTTTCACGTTTGATAGCACAGAACTTTATCGTATGCTATAAAATGTTGTACGCATCAATATTGATGTTTATAAATAGCATTGGCTTTTGTAAACAGAGGTAATGGAGACGGTGGGAGTCTACTTTACATATGTTTGTAAATTGACAAAGCTGTGGAGCGAAAATCTGAGTTCACATGAGACTAGATAGTTTAATTGAGCTATTCATCATTGTCACCGGATCTTTTTCTTTATTTTTTTTTTTTTTATAAATGAATAGTTTAATACAGCAAAAGTAATCATCATCAGCATCATCGAATGCATCAGTCCACATGTGAATTATTTTTTACATGAATTTTAGTAATACAAAATTCTCACAGAAGTATGCTTCTTCCTTTGTGTAGTAATGCAGATAATGATGACTTGGAGGATGGAGAAATCCCCTCTGACGAGGATGATGAACCCGTGCCACCAGCTCCAGCTCCAAAGCCTGCTGCGGACCCACCAAAGTCCTCGACGACATCATCAAAGTCTGAGTCGTCAAAGAGCAAAAGCACTGACTCAAAGTCCAGCAAAAACAAAAAGTCCTCGACGAGTAATAGTAGCAGCAAGTCTGATAGATTTGGGAAGTACAAGAATCCCTCTGAGGACTGGGCAGGCGACGTGGAGAAGGCCATACGAGCTGTTCTCGAGGAAGACAGATCAAAGGACAGCAGCAAGTCAAAGAGCAAGAGTAGCAGTCGTAGTAGAAGCAGAAAAAGGACTCGAAATGACAAAGATGATGATCGAGCCAAGGAACAAAAGGTTTCTATTTGTCTAAATAAATAGAATAACTAAATAATATACAGAATAAATATAATTTATGTTTATTTATAGTCTTTGTAATCTAAGTTCTTTGTGTTTTTGCAGAAGAGGAAAGTGAGTGACGACGAAAATGGCAACGAGGATGATGATGAGATGCTTTTCGTGAGGGGTGCATCACCAGTTCGCAAAGAAGTTCACGAAGGCAGTCCTCTACCTTCTAGACGTTCTCATGAACGTGAAAACTTCGACAATAACTCTGACAGAGACTCTGAAGAACGTTCGAGTCGGCACAACAGGGACTCAGAGAAACGCAGCAGTGGACGTGGATCGTCGAATCGTCGAGGGGCAAAGAACGATAGGGGCTGCAAGAATAAAACTCGTGGACAACTGCGAAATGAACGTAATGGCAGACGCAATCAAAACAATGATCACAATCAAGATCCAGAATCCATTTGTGTCTATTACATGCAGGGTAAGTGTCATCGTGGTGACGACTGTCCATTCTCCCACAATGCCATGCCACCACGTAAAATGGAGCTCTGTAAATTTTATCTAATGGATTGTTGTGCAAAGAGAGACAAATGTTTGTACATGCATCACGATTTTCCCTGCAAATTCTTCCATACAGGTCTCAAATGCAATAATGGAGATAACTGTAAATTTTCCCATGAGCCTCTCAACGAACAGGTGAAGAATATCCTCTTGAAGCATCTAGAAACAGCTCCAAAGGAAATTCTTGGTGATTTCCCACGACTCAGCAGAGAAGGAGCACTGATGATGATTAATAATACAGCAAGAAATCTTGCTCAAGGCAACGATGCTCCTCCTCCAAAGATCCCTAGCCTCTTTGACGTGCCATTGCCAGCACCAACAAGCAATGCTTCTAGTGACAAGGATGAGGAAATGCCCATGAACAATTCAGATCTTTCCCAATCGAATCATCACCAGAAGCGATCAGGTTCGTCTAAGGATCGGAAACCAGCTGGGAAGAAGACTCGATGGGGCTCTGATGAGGATCGAGTGCCTCTGGAGCAGATAATGCTTCTCCAGTCTGTCAGTCAACTTGGTCTTCATCTTCCCAATGTTGCACTGGGCCTTGCTGTCCAACAGCAGCTTCAGCAACGCATTCTCCTTCAGCAATGCATTGCCAACATGGAATTCTACAATGAGATCCAGGGCAGTCCTTCAGGAGAAGCAGAAGGGAATAATAAATTAAAGGACAAGGAAGACGCTTCGAAGGATGGTGAAGAGGAGGAGACTCGAGGACACATAACGTCTGCCTCGAAAGATATTGATTTACGACAATTATTGTCAAATGGTCCCAAACAATCAGCAGTAGTCAGTATAGCTGACGAAGCAGCCAATCTAGCAAAGTCAAAATTCGAAGACGAGAGTGATCATGACGAAGAGTCTGACCTGGTGATTGCAGTGCCAGCAGACGAGGAGGACAAGAACAAAGACAGTGAGAAGGACAAAATAAAGATAAAAGTTGAAGAGATCGATGAAAGTAGTACAAAGCCTGTGTCTTCCACGAGTCAAGATGAAAATTCTCAGCAACAAACGTCCATTATTGACCAAGAGATCCCTCCAAACTTGCCCAAGAAGGCTCAAGAATTATTCCTACGTATTCAACAGCAGCAACGTGCTGCAAACGAAAGTATTGGCAACGTCGACGACAAACTTGCTGTGGAGAATGCATTGAAAAGTGAAGAGAACTGGTACTCAGATGAGAATGACGAAGGAGACAACGACGACGAAGACGACGATGATGATGATGATGATGATGAAGGGGGTAATTTGCAAATTGTTCTCAAAGACAATTTAAAGGACGAGAGTGAGAAAAGCGATCAGGACAGTCCAACGAAAGAAACTCCTCCGAGTCTACAGCCTTCAGGGATCCCACAGCCAGCAGTTATAGTCGACAAGCTTGGAGATCTCAGCAAGATCGATATAAGTGCTGAAGTAACGAAATTATTGTCTTCAATAAAGCCTCAAACTGGATCGACATCGAAAAAGAACAATCCAAAGGTGGAATTGTCCTCAGCAAAAGAAAGTCCAAAAGAAAAAGTTAAAGATTCTTCAATAAATCATGTCAAGCAATTATCAGCAACAATCCCTGCTTCAGAGAATGGGACAAGTAGTCCGAAGTCTTCAACAAATTCCTCCTCAATCTCGAGGGATCCAAGAATGTCTAGAGACCCAAGACAACGTCGAGCAGAAGAAACAAAGCTCGGCAGTCCCTCTCGCAGTGACTCGAAGAAAGAATCTGGACCTCTACGATTAGAAACAAGTATTTATTCTTCAGGAATCATTGCAATGGACTCAGGAATGGACACAGACCTCCGAGCTCGTCTCGACCAAGATCACAGGAGACAGGACATGGATCTTCGTCAGCACTTCCAGGACTTTGGAGACACAGATCTACGAGTGGTGGGAGCTAGCTTTACAGAAGGAGCAACACGTTCTGACGTCGATCTCAGACAAATGCTGAGTCTGCCATTCAAACCTGCACCTTCTCATGTTCCCTGCACAGAGATTGATGCAAGCATTGCTTCTCATCCTCCAGTAGCGTACAAAGTCTACGTGGTAGACATTCCCCGACCAAACTACACGGGTCTGAAGCTGTCGAAGAATGATGCTCTCGTAAAATACGATCCACGACTTCGAAAAATCTTTCGATTGCCCCAGGTAGACATTGCAGACTCACCAATGTCTCCACCACCAGTTTCTAAACATGATACTCCAAAGTCTCCGCCCCAAATTCGAGCTGATCCTCGTAGAAAGGCTCTAGAAGCTTCCATTCAGTCTTCTCAGGGTGTTGGACCAAGTGGCATGATGCCTGGTGGACCTTTAGGCCAACAACAGCAGCAGCAGCCGCCCCAGGACTTGCCGATGGGCATGCCTGGACCTGGTGGCATGCAAGGTGGTCCTGGACCCATGGGAATGCCAATGGGACAGAATCCCATGATGGGAAACATGGGACCAATGGGCCCTATGATGAGTGGACCAATTCAGCCACCTAATATGCCACCAATGGGCATGGGAGGAATGGGAAATGCTGGTCCTGGAATGGGACCCAATGGTCCACCTATGGGACCAAATCAAGGACCTATGGGTTACGATCCACGATACAGGGATCAGAGGAATGGTGGTCCTGGACTACTTGGTCCTGCACCTGTGCTTGGATTTTCTGATCACAGAGACGTTGGACCCAATTATGATGGACCTTCGTATCCTTCTGGGAATTTTGGGAATTTTGGACCAGGACCCAATGAACCTATGATGGGCTATGGTCCCAGTGGACCAGGCAATATGAATTTTGGGGGTAATGGGCCTGATTGGTCGAGTGGGAATCAGAATCAAATGAGACGAGGTGGCAGAATTAGGAGGAGGAATAGAAATCGAGCCAATACTGGATCAAGGGGTAACAGATCACCTCCTTAAATTAATTAGTGGGTTTTATAAGATGGGTTTTCAATGGGACATTGTTTTAATGGTGATGATGATGGTGATGATTTCATTTGTAAAATATTCATGGCAGCATAATAATGACACGCTTGTGTCACAAATAATGTATATGTACACTGGAAAGTTTTATTGCATAATAAGGAGAGAATAACTAGGCAATTACAATTTATATAGATATTTAATTAATAATAATGGTGGCAACGAAAAATTTATGCTCCCTGATGGCTTATGTAAGTTTGATGAAAGGGAAAAAGGCCCAATTGAATTTGTTGAAACGATCTAACGTTCTTGTGGTGCGAGTCGTTGACGTTATTATTTATATATTAACTTCCATTAATTGTTTGTTTTAGACTTGTATATGAGTCTAAAAAACCAGCAATAGATAAACTCATTATTTGTTATTTAATTTGAGATTCCCCAGGTGACTATATCTTGTTATATTCTTGTGGACTGGTTCATTGTAAATACAAATATTTGCCACGATAATAATGGTCCGAAGAAAAGAAAAAGAGGTATATAGTACAGATTAAACAAGCATAAGTTTATATTTGTAAATGTCTTGGGAACTCGCATATTTACTTTTTGAGTAACAAATAAAGACAATTAGGACGTAAGACAATGTTTCTTAATAAAATAATAAACTTATATGTCCTTGAATGTTATTTTTTTACGTCTACCAAATGTACATACGTATATAATATAGTATTTACTGAATTACGCGAACAATTACCGAGATGTACATTGATATTTGCAAAATATATTCGTCTATATATCTGTTTTAAATAATTACTTCAAATTGTATTGTATCCACCGACACCTACCTTCCCCTTTCTTCCTTTTTTTCGATTTAAATCTGTTCCAATTTTCGACGTACATTTTTCAACAATTTCTTTTTCTGTTTTCCTTAATATTTACATGATTTATTGACTTGATGATGATTAAGTATGACAATAGAATGTTTAATGTGTTACAGCAGTAAGTGGTTCTGCACGTATCGATGTCAAATCCAGTTGAGAGTCTATTTCATCGTCCAATTCTCCTACTATAGCTCTGAAAACGAAACCAAGATATAAATATAAATCATGAAAAAATCAATTATTGTTCAATGTAATTTCCCATTTAATTAATCCAACTTACACATTATCACCTCTAATTATATGCAGACCTAAGACAACTTGTTCTACACCCTGTGTCATACTGTACACTCGTTCATGAGATTCATCTAGGATCAAGTTTATTGTCTGATCAAATCCTTTCAACGTTCCCTAAAAAAAAATGAATAAATAAATAAATAAATCCTTTAAAATTCTTCTCCAATAAAAAAGAAACCTACTATGAAATTTCTGCCATCAGATGTGATGATCGACACCGTGTCTGCAAATAATGAATTAAGGACAACATAACCTAACAATTATCTTATTAACAACAACAAAAAACGCTTTTTATCAATAAAAAAGGATACGATTAACGTAGCTCTCGAGTCCTGAGGCCATTTTCGACTCAAAACAGCTCAAAATGAACCCAACAAAATAATATTAATTCAAACGAAAAAACCGCGGCAAACGTTCTAACCTAAAAATCAGACTCAATTGTGGTGTTGCATAGAGCAACAATAATCAGTTCAATTCAATTTTCTCAATAGAAAAACCAACTAATAACGTCTCGTAGATGTAAGAAATTACGAATAATTAATTATTTAACAATTTTTCAGATTGTCCAGCTCCGAAAAATGATTGTTTACGATTCTACGAAGTTTTTTTGTCGATCAACTTTATTAAGCTCCATCTACATCAACAACCGTTGTGTCGGCTCCACGGCGAATCTTTTTGTGGAAATAATGCTCTAAGTTTCACGACAAAACTTGACGTTCTTCACCCAGCCAGTTGTTTGCCGACGAGTGTCGGGTCTTGACGTTGTGAGAGGCTCTGATCCCCCAAGAATCACAGTTTAAAAGTCGCATCAACTGTGCTGAATAATCATTTGTTTTTTTTTTCTTTTATGGTCTGCGAGATTGTGGCCCTTCGATTGGAGTGTCCTCGTTGTGCTTGATCAAAAGGATCTTCACAGAAATTAATTGACAAATATGCCGGTCTTTCACACCAAGACAATTGAGAGCATCCTCGAGCCTGTGGCACAGCAGGTATGATTATTTATCTCAATAACAATATGATTCTTTTGTCCTCTTGTCACAGCAACAGATATATATACATACAATGCCCTTTATTATATTAATTAATCATCGATAATGTTCATTAAATTTCCAGGAAACTGTCCCAACTTTGATTTCACTGGTTTATTATTGGGTGTGACAACATCCTTCCTTTATGATTCATGATGTAATAATTTCTATAAACATTCTAGTCAATGGGAAGTACATAGATAGGTACATCAAATGGTCTTGGATGTCATGGACGATTTAAAAAGCTAGCCTTCGTCTCTGAGCCTTTACCACCTACGCATATTCCATCACCTCGAAATAGTAAAAAATATTTGTGGCAAGGCCTTGGTGTCAAGTGGGCATCGATATGAGACCTTGTTGACTTGGAATGAACAAAGTATCATCATCAGTTTGTTTAAGAAATTCCAATCGAATCCTCGATCTTCAAGAAAGAATTACCATTTATGTCGATATGTAATGACACAGACGTATGAAACCCTGTAGGTATACATATATATTTAGAAATGACATCACTCATTGAGAGTGGAGGCAAAGAAAGGCAATGAATATTGATAGAGAGATGGGTCTTAGAGGCGTTGTATTCATTATCTTGAGGAACTAGGATTTAGTCGATTAAATTGGGAGAGAAGAAATTGAAATTTCTTCGCAAATCTCATTACATAGATATTTGAAATTATGCTGCGCTTTTCTTGCTTGGAAAGCGCGATTCTTGTCAATCACATGCGACAATTTGATTGACATGTATGCTAGGATTGTTATTATGCTATCAGAAGTCCTGTCAGAATGATTTAATTAATTATACCATATTGGCTGACGACTGTCATCGTTGTGGCGTCATGGACCACGCCTGTTCGTTGGCTAACATACAGACGGAAGGTTTTATGAGGAATTCTAAAAATAATAACGATCCAAATAAAATCCACCATGCTGCTCAACCGTGTTCAAGAGAGCCTTGAGGGTACACGAAATGTTTGCGGGTCATACAATGAAAATGTTCGAGACAAAATGTAGCTTTCTTTCTCTTTCTTCTTGTATGTCTCTCGTCCGCTTTGGCTCTTTTTGTTCGTGTGCCAAGAACAGCCAAGACATATCTTCATCTCCCACCAAGGAATTTATAAAGCTTCCGAGTCAGTTCTATTGAAGGAAATCACGTGTGAGAACGTGGGTCAATTGCCTTGAGAACACTGTAATAAAAATGATGATTTGCATTTAACTAAATGAAAGGCTATTGATTTTTGGCAATTATATATGTATAATTGGAGCCAATCAATAAATAAAATCAATAAGGTATATTGATTTAAATAGAAATTTTAGTTATTAAATGATTTAAGAATTTATTTGGAATGAATGAAAGAAAATTTATTCTGATAGAAAAATGTTTTTATTTGTCTTTGAAACGATAACAATGGCTTACATTATCTGATTTATATAAAGAATGGAATGACTCAGAGTTGGATTTGACAAATAACTTGAGGATTTCACAACTTTAGTCACATGTAAACATTGTTAAGGGGAATTTGTATTCTCATGGTTACTCGACAATTTAAATTTGCACATCTGGACTGGCGTACGACTTATAATACTCTTTGGTAAATTATGAAAGAGTGTCGTAATTGATGACAGAGATATATACTTAATACTTATATTCTCGTTGTTTTGGTTGTTCGTGCCAAAATTTAGGATACATATAATTTGTTTCTCAACATCTTTAGCTTCGTCAATAGATTATTGGTCACATTCTTTAAATTTATTGTCAGTTTGTGAATGAAGAAAAATTATTTGTTCTAGGTCTCGAGGCTTGTTATACTCCATGAAGAAGCTGAAGATGGAAATGCAATGCCGGACTTGGGACGGCCTGTCCAGGCCGTCAGCACGGCAGTTACAAATCTCGTTAAAGTAAGTGTGTATTATACCCACTTCCACAAACCACTGTATTAAGTTCTCCACTGAATTTAATAGATAAATTAACTGTAAAACTGATTTATTATCATGAAAAAGGTTGGAAAGGAGACAATTAACTCGTCTGACGATGCTCTACTTAAACAAGACATGCCAGCAGCACTTCAACGTGTTGAAGGAGCTTCAAGACTTCTTGAAGAAGCTTCTGCTTTGCTGAAGCAGGATCCATACTCTGGACCAGCAAGGTAATTGCATCTCTAGCCACTTTTCCCACTCCAATTTTTCTTCTCATCATCATGAAATGATAAAAGAATGTCTTTAGTAATTTTTTTTTTTTTCACATTTTAAATACTCAAGATGATGAAAAGTCCAAGTCAAGTGGCCCTCGACCACTTAATTGTCTTTAATCATCTTAATCCCTTGTCTTTAACAGGAAAAAACTCATAGAAGGCTCTCGAGGGATACTCCAAGGCACAAGTTCACTTCTACTATGCTTCGATGAGAGTGAAGTTCGTAAAATAATTCGAGAATGCAAACGAGTTCTGGATTATCTCGCTGTCACTGAGGTAATAGAGACCATGGAGGATCTCGTGCATTTCCTGAAAAATCTCAGCCCCTGTTTGAGCAAAGTTTCTCGGGAGGTCAGCGCCAGAGAAAAGGAATTGACTCATCAGGTGCATCGTGAGATTTTAGTGCGTTGCCTGGATCAAGTGAAGACTCTGGCGCCAATTCTGATTTGCTCGATGAAAATTTTCATTCATATAATATCCCAAGGAGGCAAGGGTGCTGAGGAAGCTGCGGAAAATCGTAATTACCTCTCTGGAAGGATGTCTGATGAGCTGAATGAAATTATACGTGTACTTCAATTGACCACTTATGATGAAGAAGAATGGGATGCAGATCAATTGACGGTAAGTTTTTTTTTATTGATTAAATCCAACATGTTAATGGCTTTATTTTTTTTAATTACCGATGATTTTGTTTTCTTGGCCATTTATTTTTGTATAAACAGGAGTATTACATCTCAAAATTGATTACATTAATGTTTTAGGTGTTGAAGAAGGCTCAAAGTGCTATAGAGTCTCGTGTAAGAGCGGCGCACGATTGGTTGGATGATGGAAGAGCGATGCGCGGTGGAGTCGGTGAGAAGAGTCTGCGACAGATTATTGAACAGGCAGACAGACTGGCTGAGCGTTACCTTCCACCCGCGCAGGCTGAGCCCATGGCTAAACTCGCTTCACAAATTGCAACAATGACTGACGCACTCTGCGAACTTCGTCAAGATGGTAAAGGCACAACACCACAAGCAGAATCACTCGCACGAGGAATCAAAGAGAAGCTGAATGAGCTTCGGTCGTCGGTGGCGTCTGCATTGGTAGCAGCAGACAAATCTGGCACTGCTCAGACTGCTCACACTGTTGCTGGAAGACTCGAGCAGGCGAATAAGTGGCTTCTCAATCCTCAGCACGACGACAAGGGACTCGGTCAGCGTGCTATCGCTATGATTATTCACGAGGGAAAGAAAGTAAGACATTCATTCATTGTCTTTTTTTATTCATTATTAAGCTCCACCGTTTAAGATAAAAGAGATCATTATTTTAATTAATTATAATTTCTGGTTATTGTAATTAATTATTAATGCTACAAATGGATAGAATCAACAGACTTTAGCATACGTGAGTTCAATCTTACGAAAAAGAGAAGAAAAATCAGTAAAAAAAATCTATTTAAACACGAGAAAAACATAATTGAATTTTTTCTCAGGTTGCTGAGGGTCTTCCAGGCATTCACAAGGCTGAAATTCTCCAGCTCTGCGACGAAGTAGAGGGTCTATCACGTCAACTAGCTGACCTCTGTGCTCACGGTCAAGGAAACACACCACGTGCTCAAGAAATCGCTCGTCAACTTTCGCAGAAGCTCTATGAACTGAAGAATCGTATTCAGCAAGCAGTGGTGTCCCGAGTTGTCGAAGACTTTATTGACATTACAACACCTCTGAAGCAGTTCACTGATGCAGTCTTAACGCCCGAGGGTACTCCTGGACGTGAGCAAAACTTCAACGACAAGACTCATGCCCTGCAGACTTTCTCAAATCGTGCTGCGAAGACAGCACGAATGGTGGCTGCTGGTGGCAGTGGTGGAAATAAAAAACTAGCTGAAGCTCTTTTGACTAGTGCCTCTCAAGTAGAGTCACTAACTCCACAGCTGGTGAATGCCGGACGAATCCGGATGAGCTATCCTGAGAGCAAAGCTGCTGACGAGCATTTTGAAAATTTACGTCAGCAGTTTGCAGAGACGATGCAGAGGACTCGAGCTCTCTGTGACGAGGCTACTAACAGTGCAGACTTTGTCAGGACCTCGGAGGAGCAGATGCAGAAGCATGCTTTCCTCTGTGAGGAAGCTATTGCCAAGCAACATCCACAGAAGATGGTTGACAATACTGCAGCTATTGCACGACTTGCCAATCGTGTTATTCTTGTGGCTAAACAGGAGAGTGATAATAGCGAAGATCTGCCGTTTATTCAACGCGTCAATCAGGCTGCTGATGTTCTGCAACACAGTGTCACGCCTATGGTTCAAGATGCTAAGGCTGTGGCTATGCATATTACTGATGGACCCTCTATTTCCAGATGGAGAGAGAGTAATCGTGCAGTAAGTAGATTTTTTTATTTGTAGAATTTTATTTATAGAATAATATTGTCTATCGTACATGAAAGTACACGATTTCCTATTGGATTAGTTGGATTATTTATGTTGTATATTTTTGTGTAGCTTCTCAACAGCGTTGGACAAGTCCGCAAGGCTCTCCATCCAGATCAAAGAACTTCACCTGATATGTCGCAGCTGCGCATTGGCGATGGTGAGCTAGATATATATATTTTTTATTAATATCGTACTTTATTAT